>JAQGBW010005527.1:0-11866 GCA_034698625.1 Julus scanicus
TCTCTCCCGATCCCGGACTGCCCTCTCTCCCGATCCCGGACTGCCCTCTCTCCCGATCCCGGACTGCCCTCTCTCCCGATCCCGGACTGCCCTCTCTCCCAACCAAAGCTCACCAGCAAGAATTGTATCGGCCTTTCTGGCAAACTCGGAGCAGCAGAGAGCGCAATTACCTCATACCCTACATAACATAATATTGCATGACACTTACCGTCCCGCATACCGGCCGGGCCCACCCTCAAGGACATCCTTCGCATTCCTTGGACTCCAATTTAGGGAGATCCTTACAGTTACAAATCCTTAACAATTTTTGTTTGCTGATGACATCATGACATGTGTTAGTAAAAGACAATTTTATTTATCTCATAATTTCCACATCAAATATTACATATTTATTAGACTTATGCCTCGCCCTGTTTATTCAGCCTTCTAAATGTGCCTATAAAATCCCCTGAATCCTAAGTAAAATTAATATAAACCAATTGTAGAAATGGTAGATTTTTCATGATAAACTCACAAACGTTGTTTCGTGTATACACGTGTATTAGTAATTTATTTTGCATACAATCGCATAAAGTGCTGCTGGGCACGAAACTAACTCTACTTACATTTATGTATAAATATTGAATTTTAAATCCAGCGATGGAAGCACTTATGAAGAGGGCAAAACTGGAGAGTGACTCCCCCATATCAACACAAGTCAATCGACAGAGGGCGACACATCACAAAAACTAATTTTCAACATAAAACCTTGTTAAAACTAAGATTATTCAAATCTCATCAACTTTAAAGCTATCTATGCGATGGTTCAAGAAACTATGACAACCAGAGTTGAAAATTTCATTACGCGATATCGTTTCCGGCGAATGGATATAACAGAAAAAATTGAACTTATCTAGTGTACAATAGCATTTTTTTGTAACATGTGATGAATCGACATTTTTTTGAAACATAAAAGTTAGTTGAAAACATATTGAATGTAGGAGTAACAAATAACTTAAATCTAGATATAATGCCACCAGACAATACAGAACTAAAGTGTTTGAGAGTTTTTGAGTGATTCGGTCGCAGCGGGAGTGACTTGGCAGTAACAGTTGGGATAGGGGTACCCAAACCTTTCTACAATGTTATCCCTATCCCTACTAACAAATATTGAAATTAACCTACTTATCGTGTGGCTACTACCGTATCGCCACAATCCTAGCAGCCGCCCAAAATGCTGCCGTTCCTGGTCAGCCCGCTGCGAATGTCTGACCAGATCTCCAAACGAGCATCCCTGGTAAGGGCCAACTTAAGGTTTTCCTAACATAACAAGGAATTGGGTTGCTACCTTGTGTACTAACAAAAAATATCATGAATAACCTCACACTTCTTAAAATGGGTGTGACGGGTTGAGTCCTGTTGAGGCTGGTAACATTTCGCCTGCCAAGATGGACTGCAAGAGCAACTTGCTGTTAAAACCTGTTTTTCTCGAGCACTTCTGCAAGCCCCATTGCAGTAGGTCCAGCCAATTACAAAGCTTCATTTTATAAACTAGGTCAGCACATGTACAATGGCCCCAAATAACTGATCAAACTAGTCATGTGCGACATTTTGGGGTCTGTGTGAGTACCCCTAGTGACTCAGCAGTGTCAGTGTAAGTGACTTAATAGCAGAGGGTGTTGCTTAGTACAACTGGGAGTGGCTTAACAGTAGTAAAGCAGCAGCCACTCCACAAAGAAAAAACTAAGAAGAAAGGTAATGGGAAAAACCCCGACAGGAACGGAAGGCGATCGAACCAGAAGGTAAGTTACACTAAGAAAATAAAACCCCTAACCAGTTTTACTAACCTCAAACTCAAAATAAATAACCAAAACAAGAACCGAAATAAAGGCAAGGTGGGCGGAGTCTTGCATAGCCTCTACCACAAGGGAAAAAACCCGACAGGAACAGAAGGTGATTGAACCCGAGAAGGTAAGTTTCACTAAGAAAATAAAACATTATAAAAACCCTAACCAGTTTTATTAACCACACACCCAAAATAAATAACCAAAACAAGAACTGAAATAAAGGCAGGGTGGGCGGAGTCTTGCATAGCCTCTACCACAAGGGAAAACCCCCAAAAGGAACAGAAGGTGATTGAACCAAGAAGGAAAGTTACACTAAGAAAATTAAACATAATAAAAACCCTAACCAATTTTATTAACCACACACCCAAAATAAATAACCAAAACAAGAACCAAAATATAGGCAAGGTGGGCGGAGTCTTGTATAGCCTCTACTATTGAATACGAGTTGGAGTGGCTAATTGAAAGTGGTTTTCAATGTAATTATTCTCCGTAAACAATACTGTAAAAAATTGTTTAGTATATTTAATGCATATTTTTGAACAAGTATAAAATGTATCTAATATAGACCAGAAATGGTTTCTATTTTAGTAGCTATACATGCGTAAAACAGTGTTCAAATATTCAAAATGACAATGTTCATAAATTCGCTGCATACTTTTGAAACCCCTTTTTCACATGAAAATGACAACATTTGTTCAAATTAAGCCTAATGACAGAAGCTGTTTGTTTATATTTTACATGAATTTGCACTTAGTAGTGAATTGCCTCCAGCTTAAATTTGTCTCTTGAATGCATTTACGTTCAATAAGTCAAAAATAAATGTTCGTTATTAATTCGAGCCTATTTTGTACACAATACCAACTTTTGATTTAATGTAAACATTGTTTATGTGATACATGTATTGTGATCATCAAAACTTAGTTTTCTGCTTGTTTCAGTCTTTGTCATACCCAGCTTGCAATCAAGAATTTGGTAGATGTTTTATTATAAAGCAGTTTGCAATTAGATACTTATAAGAAATCATTTTACAATCACTTGTTTGGTCTGTTTGAATTTGTGGCAAGTTTGGTTTTGTGACAAATCAGTTTCCAAACGGATGTTTGTCAGAAACCAGTTTGCATCAATGTTATTGACACAAAGGTAACAACAACAAACAGACGTATGTTTGCAAAACAATCATTTTGCTAACACATTATTCAGAACAATTTACAAATTAATTTATCAGAAATCAGTTTGTGATCAGCCTTATTTAATCACAAAATCAAAGATTTGTAAGAAATAAATTGAAATAAACATTTATCACGAATAAACTTGAAAGCAACATTTTGTCAGAAATTAGTTTGAAATCAAAGATTTGTCAGAAATAAGTTTAAAATCAACATTTTGTAAGAAATCAGTTTAAATCAAAGAATTGTCAGAAATCAACATTTTTTTAGAAATCTGATTGAAATCAAAAGATTTCTTAGAAATCAGTTTGAAATGAAAGATTTGTCAGAAGTCAATTTGAAATAAACATTTTGTCAGAAATCAATTTGAAATCAAAATTTTGTCAAAAATCAGTTAAAAATGAAAGATTTGTCAGAAATCAGTTTAAATCAAAGATTTGTCAGAAGTCAATTTGAAATTAACAGTTTGTCAAAAATCAGTTTGAAATCAACATTTTGTTAGAAATCAGTTTTAAATCAAAGATATGTCAGAAGGCAATTTAAAATTAATAGTTTGTCAGAAATCAGTTTGAAATCAATTATTTGTCAAAAATCAGTTTAAAATCAAAGATTTGTCAGAAATTAGTTTAAATCAAAGATTTGTCAAAAGCCAATTTGAAATCAACATTTTGTCAAAAATCAACAGTTTAAAATCAAAGATTTTTTAAAAGTCAATTAAAAATTAACAGTTTGTCAGAAATCAGTTTGAAATCAACATTTTGTAAGAAATCTGTCTAAATCAAAGAATTGCCAGAAATCCACATTTTTTTTAGAAATCTAATTGAAATCAAAAGATTTTTCAGAAATCAGTTTGCAATGAAAGATTGGTCAGAAATCAGTTTAAAATCCATTATTTGTTTAAAATGAATGATTTGTCAGAAATCAGTTTAAAATGAAAGATTTGTCAGAAGTCAATTTGAAATAAACATTTTTTCAGAAATCAGTTTGAAATCAAAGATTTGTCAGAAGTCAATTTGAAATAAAAACTTTTTCAGAAATCAGTTTAAAATGAAAGATTTGTCAGAAATCAGTTTGAAATAAACATTTTGTCAGAAATCAGTTTAAAATCAATTATTTGTCAGAAATCAGTTAGAAGCCAAAGATTTGTCAGAAATCAGTTAGAAGCCAAAGATTTGTCAGAAATCGATTCGTGGTCAGTTTTTTAACAGAAATCCGTTTTCAGTAACACAATTATATCTGTCATAAATCAGTATGTAATCTAAAATTGTGTCATCACTGAGTTTGCAATCAATGTTATTGACACATACAAAACAACAACAAACAGATATAATTTTTTTCAAAACAAACATTTCACTAGCACATTATCCAGAACTAATAAATTAGTTTATCAGAAATCAGTTTGCAATCAGTAATTTTTTGTCTAGAAAAGCCCCAAAAATGCCATTTTTTGTGTGTTTCTTTTATGTGATGATTGTTCTAAGATGAAGAAGTATCTCTTCCGGTATGTGCACTAATATTAATCCAATGAGGAATCTTTTTCTTGAGGCTATGATTTTTTTATATCATCCCTTTCTTAAGTCAACACGTGAGAGAATCCTCAAAGCGAAACATGTCTCGTTAATGAACACCACTGATTTTTTTTATCTTATAACAATAATCGTAATAATAACAATGAAAACACGTTTTTCTTGTTGAAAATATACAAAAGATTGTGGAGTCAATAAGAAATTTGCAGAGGATGCTATTCAACAGCTGATGAATGCAATAGGTTTACAATCTGAAATTTTTATGAAAATCGATTTTTATTTCACAATACGAGAAGAAATAATACTGAAATATATCTCGTTAAAAGCCTAGGGGAGTCAGTGTTCACAAACTAATAAAAAAACTGATCAAAACACTGAATCTGAAGCTAATAATTTATAAAAGATATCGAAAAAAAATGTAACAGAAGATACAAAAAATAATAACTCTATAAATTGTTATCAATAAAAACAGAAAATTCAGTTTCTAAAATAAGATATAGACAGTTTCATATCTTAAGAAACTTATTAAGACAGTTAATTTTATAAAAAAAAATGTTGTTAATGATTTCTGATTGTTTTCTTATTTTTTATTGCTAATGTGCTAAAAACTCTTTTTTGTTATTGTTGCTATGTGTAAAAACATCAGATGTCTGATTTCTGATAAAAAAAAAAAATATCTGATTTATGATTACTATTACTGATTTCCTGCAAATAATTAATTTTTAACAAGCAAAATGACTGATTTTTCATAAACAGGAACTGAATTATGATAAACTTACTGATTTTAAGAAAAAATTCTGATTTCTGACATACCATAACTGATTTTTTGATAAATTTAACTAACTTTAGATAAAAACTGGGTGATTCTGATATGTATAACTGATTTCTGATAAAAATAACTCATTTGTGACATAACAATACAGATTTCTAATAAATATAAATCAGTTCAGACACACGGTAATTGATTTCTGATAAACACAGCTTATTCCAAACAAAATGTAACTGATCCCAGAAATTTTGATTGATAACCTATTTTTGACAACAACACAAAATGATTTTTTAAAATAAATAACCAATTTCCAACAACAAATAACCGATTTCTAACAAATAAAACTGACATCTCACAAATATTTCATTTAAAACTGATGTTTGTCCAGAAAAAAAAATAGTGATATCTGAAAAAAATTAGCGACTAAAAATTATTTCTGATAACCATCTGATTTCTTAGAAATAAAGATGTGTCTCTGACAAAACTGAAATGTGTTGATTTTTAACAGCCGATAAGTTTTTATTTCAATATCATCAAATTTTCATTGCATCTTGTAAGGAAAAGATATCAGCAAACTGATTTAAAAAAACAATTTTCTGATACAAAAAATACCAATCTAGTAAACTGTTAACTGCTTGCTATAATTACCGTATTTTACGGACTATAATACGCTACAGACTATAAGCCGCACCTTAATTTTTTTTTTTTAAAAACTAGTACAAGATGCACCTGAATTTTTAAGCAATTTTTTTTTAAAAAAACACAAGTAGCATAAGACAAGTATAAGATGCATCTGAATTTTGGAGGCAATTTTTTGAAGAAAAAAGTGCGTCTTATAGCCCATAAAATACGGTAAATAGCAAAGTGATTATTTCTGAAACATTGTTTTTGTTTCTGTCAAAGCACAACATTCCCGCAAACCGATTTCTGACAAGTTGAATGTTAGCTGCAAAATGACTAATGTGCTTCAGGCAATTATGCTTCAGTCCACGTCTATTTTGCTAGAGAGTGTACAGGAAGCGCCTCGCGTTTGCCTCCCGCTTGCTTCCGGTCGTCATTCCCGCCATTTGCCAGAGTAGTATGTGGTCCCCATACAAAGATGTCTAGGAACACTATACTACCTCTTGCCAACACCGTTTATCCGAACATTGCAACCTCTTCGGCATTTCCGTTTCCAAACAAAGGAGGAAAAAAGGCGCGAAGGATCGATGTGATCATGGTGGATTCGATTAGTGCGTTAGGAACGCAGTTAACGCCTAACACGCATGCGCACAATGGCAACAAGTAACTCAATTTCAGTAAGGAAAATTCTCTCGAAGATCAAGAAGAAGAAGGAGAAGAAGAAAATTATCAAAGATCTACGCGGCAGAAGATGGTGTCGAAGACCTCTTGCGCTTGTTAAAGACAGTTTAACGGTTGTTGCATGTTGAAGGAGGACGAGAAAGAGTGTGTTAGGGTCAATTTTTGCACTGAATTAGCATATGGCATGATATGCATTTCAACTTTATGGTAAACAAAAAATGGTAGCCATGACATCGAGCATAGGAGAGAATGAAATCCGCTGCAAATACGGTAACTTGGCACCTCGGTTTGGACGTACATGTACTGGACACTTCCTTAATATAAGCATATGCGGTACCTTGGCACCTCGATGTGGACGTGTGTGTACTGAACACTTACTTAATATAAGCACATGCGGTACCTTGGCACCTCAGTGTGGATGCGTGTGTACTGGACACTTCCTTAATATAAGCAATATAAGCATATGCGATACCTTGGCACCTCGGGTGGACGTGTGTGTACTGGACACTTCCTTAATATAAGCATATGCAGTACCTTGGCACCTCGGTGTGGACGTGTGTGTACTGGACACTTCCTTAATATAAGCATAAGCGATACCTTGGCACCTCGATGTGGACGTGTGTGTACTGAACACTTACTTAATATAAGCACATGCGGTACCTTGGCACCTCAGTGTGGATGCGTGTGTACTAAACACTTCCTTAATATAAGCATATGAGGTACCTTGGCACCTAGGTGTGGATGTGTGTGTACTGGAAAATTCCTTAATATAAGCATATGCGGTACCTTGGCACCTCGGTGTGGACGTGGGTGTACTAGACACTTCCTTAATAGAACCATATGCGGTACCTTGGCACCTTGGTGTGGAAGTGTGTACTGGACACTTCCTTAATATAAGCATATGCGCATACATGTCTGCTCTGGCTAGTTGGCATCTGCGCATGTGTGCATCACACTGTTGTCATTATATATCGCTATTTATTTCACGTTCTCATCACTCCGTGCTCAATCCTCACCCACTTTTCACCCACCATCACCCCATGTTCCCAACCCTACACTGGCTCCATCTCAGCGCTGCATCCCTTAGTGACGTTTCCCCATACTGCGGGTTAAAAAAATTCAATACAAAAATATGGTACAAGATAATAATAGCCATGGTAACTTTCATGGTACTGTAATACAAATGAGAGTGGTAACTATAGTATGAGCAAACGGCAGCCATTGATGTTAGCCAGAAAGCCAATGTATAGAATGATGACTATGAAACTTTCGTGGCAAGAGCGGTCAACCGTGGTAAATGTTGCATCAGAGAATGTTAACCAGATAATTACCGTATGTTACGGACTATAAGACGCATCTTAATTTTAAAGCAATTTTTAAAAAAAGTATAAGACGCACCTGAATTTTTGAGGCAATTTTTTTGAAGAAAAAAGTGTCTTATAGTCCGTAAAATACGGTATAAATGCAGCTATGTGACTATGGTATATATGGCAAATTTTATACATAGAATGGTAACAATGCCAACTATTGTATGGAATTATAGCCTTGGTAACTATGATATCAGAGAATTGTGTCCATGGTAACTATGATACTCCAGAATGGTATAAACTAATGACAGATTTGTAACTATGATACCAGAAAATGGCAGACATGTCAACTAAGTTACTTAATGGTAACAATGGAAAATATGATATCGTAGGATGGTAACAATACCAACTATGGTATATGAAATTTAAGTCATGATAACTATGATAACAGATAATGGTAACCATGGCAATAATGATATAATATAAAAATATCAATCATTATAATAATATTACAAGACTATAATTTCAATGAAAGCCAATTGAATTTTAAAACATGCCATTGAACACCATGAAAATTCTTCTTCTAACAGTTCTATTCAAATTATTATTAATCCTAACCATTATAGTATAAATGCAACCCAGGAACAAGATTGTTTTTCTAGAAAATTTAAGTACAATGAAATGTAATAAATCATTCCGTATCAAATAAAGCGAGACGAGTAAAATTCATTAGATGGCGAGATGGATTCGCTTTTAATTTAAGTGGAAAAATGAAGATGAAAAACAAAAAGAAAAAAGATTTTAAGATTATCTTAAATGACATTATTACATTTAAGACAAGAAGTTTTAACGTGATGAAAATATAGAGATTTTTAAGCGAACCAGAAAAATGATGCTATAAAATGATTATCAAAATATTTTCATCAACTTTTGAAATTCCAGAATTCCGAGTATATTGCATTTACAATTTGTTTTTGAAAAATAAAGTGAAAAGCATTTGTAAATTATTTTTTAAAAATTACTGAATTTTTTAAAATCTTCCCAGAAATTTTTTTAAATTTTAATTCAGGAGAAAAAATAAAGGATTTTCGATGTTTTGTAAAATCTATAAATCTTAAAACTATAAAATCTTTTTAAGTAATCAACTTGAGTGCCTTTTGTATACCATTTTAATCTTTTTCAATAAAAATAAAAAAAATTTGCTTGATACATATTAATGAAACCCTGAAAAACAACTTTAAATAAAATGCTTTACTAAAATGCTGAAATTCTAAAATGTTAATAAAATCACCAACAAGGATGATAAACATGCAGATGATTATGATGATGATAAGAAAGAAGCGGATTCCCAAAAGACGATTTTTGTGAAATCTGTTTGAAATTCGTTCGTACTTAATCTGATAAAAGTGTAATAAAGGCGAAGAGAGCCGTTTATTTATTTGCCAATTTAAGCTTAAATCCTAATTTACGAAGGCGAGAATTAAGGTCAGTTCACCAGAGCCAATTAGGAAGCACTAGAGGTCAAGCGATGACCACCAAGATGGCCATAGCTAAACAAGCCTGCAATGATTCCAAAAAAGGGCATTTTAAAAGGTAGGGGTGTCCACATTACAAAGGATATATGAGTTTCCTTTAGGGTGGTCCAATTTTTCATACCAAAAGGGCCACAAGAGTGCAATGGCACATCCGCAGACTACGCATTCTAATCATCGAAAGATTCCGACAAATATTTTAATAATTCTTGGAAATGGTTAGATCAAGAGTAAAATTTCATGTAAATAATTAATGAAATTATATTAGCAATAATTCAACTGATACTGTTCAGACTTAAGATGGTTTTTAAACATTTCGAGAATAGCGGGTTAGCGGCACGGTTGTAAAAATCCATACATTTTACAGGAAAAGTAAAAACAAAATTTGAAGTAAATATCCAGGAAACTGGAGACACAAGAACTTTCCTTCAAATTTACCCAAAAGTAGGCTTAGCCTCCAGATATTTATCTGGATGTTGATCTAACTAGTATGAGAAGGTTTTGTTAAGTGGTGGTCGACCTTGGGACCATGCTAGGTGATAATGACACCTTTGCTTTAAATTTCTAATAAACATGCTAATTTTATTGTATAACAATAAGACTCGTAACATAACGAAAGAAAACAATATTAAGGTAAGGTAACACAGAAAACAGGGAAAAACAAGCTAAGAAGAATCCAATTTAATACCATATAATGAAAAAACACATAAATAAATAAAATAAAAAAAAAATAAAGGAAAAGGAAGAATGGTAAGATAAATGACTAACTGAAAGGCAAGGAGAAAAAAAAGTAAATAAATAAATTAACACAAACTCATACTCAAAATAAACCACTAAAACAATAACTAAAAATATAGGCAAGATGGGCCAAGTTCTGTAAAGCCTCTAGATTGTAGTTAAAGTGTCATTAAATAAACTCTTTGTGCTAGATGTTATCCACACTTTAAAAATAAATTGAACAATTCAAAAAGGTTTCTAAAAAATGGTTAATGGACAATTGAAAATCAGCTAAATATCATGTCTAGTCAACAACCGGAAGTAGACTATCTTAAGTGTTTTTTCATCCGGAAGCAACCTCGATTATGTCTGCATTAAGTTAGATTAAAACACATGTTTTGCCAGCGCCCTCTTCGTTACAAATGTCTGCCAGAGGGTAGAGAAGGAGAATGTGAAGGAAGAAGAGGAAAAGAGGAAAAAGGGGAAAAGAAGGAGGAGGTCAATCTGAAATCGCCCTCAACAAACGCGTTACGCAGACAAAGGTCCGACCTTTTGCCGTTACGATTAATCGCGGAATTAAGAAAGAGCCGAGGGAACGACAGCTGTTGCAAAATGAAACAGAAGTAAAACCCATGGGCAAAACAGCATCCAAGTAAGGTTTAAAGGGGAAGGGCATGGAGAAGGTCCGCCATCATGAAGAACCTAACAACACGGTTTTATTCGGGTATAGCGGCTTTGAATCGGCATTTATGTATTCAAAGCGCCTTATTCGCGACAAGAAAAAAGTGACCGGATTCCGTATTCGCGGCTCAAAATTTCATTAATTGCACATTCGAAAAAATGACAATTCTTTACACCACTGCCTAAATCCAATAATAACCATGTTTTATAACCATGTCTATAAATACAGTAATCTCTTTTATTTGCACACATTTACAGAATGTAGCCTCTGTGAATAAGTAGCTCTGACTATTTTTAATTACTTTGTTTATTGACTTTTAACATTGCCCTATTTCTGCAACAGGAAGGCTAACAACCAATACAAAGGGATTAGCCTCCAACACCTACCTGGGTGTTCCGACAATAGCCCTATTTTTTTCTTGTCGACGGACCACGTGGTAAGCCACGACCTAACTTCTTTGAATAAATTCCGCAACAATCTTAAAGCGAACATTTTTTAATTGCAAACAAGAAAAAACGTCTGTTCATCTCGCTTGCAGAACTCAAAGTGAACAAGAACATAATTTCAAATTTTAAATTAAAATCTTCAGCACATGCATCAAATGCATGTGCAACTTAACAAAGCACATGCATCAAATATATATCACAAACATTCAAAGCACATGCTCATTTCAATATAGCACATGCTACTTTCAAACATATAGCACATGCTATTTTTTAAAAAAGCACATGCTATTCAGCATGTGCTATTTTTCTTTCTTCTTTTCCCAGTAACACTGAGAATTTTGCCTCAGAGGGGACTTTCGCCCACTCGGAAGAAGTCTAAACACTCAGAGCCATGAGTAGTATACAGCGCCTATACTGCGTGTAGTACCAAATTCTGCCACCAGGTGGCGCTAGTGTCGCAGGTGGCGAAATTTGGTACTACTGGCGCTAGTGTCGCAACGGGGGGCGTGGTCTAACCCAGCCAATCAGGATGTAGGTGCCAACCTGTGGGTAGCTTTCAGTCAATCAGGATGCAGGTGCCACCCTGGGGGTAG
>JAQGBW010005528.1:0-11864 GCA_034698625.1 Julus scanicus
ATGTACTGTGATCTTAAATTTACTGGCCCAATTAAGCGGAATGTTGGCCCAATTAAACATGTAAATATACTGTTGGTCCCTTGGGTTTGTTTCTGTTCTTTAAGATTTGGCCCAAATAGGCGGCTGCCCTGATTAACCGGTGGCCCAATTAAGCGGAAACTACTGTATACAAAATCCTATGTCATAATCAAAAGTCATGTTTCCTATGTGTGTCAAATCCTAACTTCCCTTTAGATTTCCTTGAAAAGACAGTAAACTAACCATCCTTCAAGTAGTCTATTAAGTAAATCGGATTTGCTTTGCCTCTCTCCTTGACTGTGTTTGTCTGATAAAAAGCCTTGGGTTTTATTTATTTATTTACTACTATTATTATCAGTCCTTACATTAAGGTGGACAGATACAACAATAGAGAGCGCTCAAAGAGCAATAAGATGAGAGCTACAGGATTCTTAAATACATTTCAATACATCCTTTCAATCAGTCGGCTCTAAGATAGTCGGCTAGGATGGTATTTGATTCTCCGGCATATTTCACGGGTGGCTTGATTGACCGTGTAGAGGGTGGACGTTGTCGAGGACTGGGTGGTGCCATGGGCCCACTAGGAAAACCACGTCGACAAGCTTGTAGAGGATCTAAACTGGCCTCCTCTGAATGCTGCTCGGTACTTTTGGTGGCATCCGTGAAGTCGATGGTGTTACTGCCATCGATGACTCGACCACTGGTAGATGATGGTTCGCAGACTTCCTCTGAATCCGGATCTGGCGATGCAATCACTTTATGTGACGGGACAAGTCTAGGAGGAAGAGAATGTTTGTCATCATCTTCTTCATCGGAAGGCCTTGTAGAATAGGGTTGCAGTTCTGGTGACGTAGCCCCTTCTGGCGGATTGATGAGGTTTACGTTTTGCATTGGTGGATCAGAAATGCTATCTCCGATGATCCGACCTGAACGTGCGGCCCATACTCGATGCAATGTGGGGTTCCAGACTTTGTAACCCTTAGTGTCGTCGCTGTAGCGATCAAAACACCACAGACAGTCTTGTCATCCCATTTGGTCGTTGATGGCTGTAGCGTGTAGACTGTGCTACCGAAGGCACGTACATGGCTGAGATCAGGTTGATGTCCTCGCCATAACTCAAATGGTGTTTTTGAGGCAGCTCTAGTCGGTAGTCGGTTGAGGAGGTAAGTTCCGTAGATGACTGCATCGGTCCAGTCTTCGGAAAACCGGCATCTAGTAGCATGGTCCTTCCCATTTCTCAGAGTGTTCGGTTGTTACGTTCTGACATGCCATTCTGTTGAGGTGTGTGGGGTACATTTAGCTGTGTTGGATTCCCTCAGCCTTGAAATAATCCTTCAACTCGCGGCAGACGTACTTCCCTACCATTATCGGAACGGAATGCAGTAAGCGGAAGACCAAGATACTCTTAAAACGATTCACATAGTATTGAACTGCATTGGCGACATCACTCTTAGCTTTTAGGGGTGTCACACAGGTCCCTTGGCTGAAGTCATCGGTAATCGTAAGAAGATATCTGGAGCCTCCCTGCGACATCAGTGTCATAGCCCCACATATGTCAGAGTGGTCAAGTTCACCGGGGCGAGTTAAACGAATCGTTGCTTGCTTGGGGAACAGTAGTGCCGCCAGCTTTTCTTTGATGCACGCGTCGCAGTGGTCCTTCTCACTTGGTGGTGGCCGAATGTTGATACCAGTGGCTAGTTGATCGGTCACGAGCCGCTTTGATGCAGAGGGATCCCGGTGTCCAAGGCGTCAGTACCATTGTTGCAGTGTGGCGGTGGCCGTAGAAGCTTCACTAACCACGTCCTGCTGATGTCATGCATTCGGTGTGGAACATGTTGATGGTAGACGTTTACGTTGGTCTGCAACATCCACGAAAAACATTTTTCTATTTAGGTCAGCACTACCAGTTGCGACGAACAGGGCTCCGAAAAGGTATATCGTCAAAGCATAATTGGCTTACTCGAAGGAGAAAGCCAACTCTGTCCAGAGTTTCTCTGCATTGTTGAAATCGGCAAAAGGGATGACCATTTCATCTGACAGGTGCATCATAATGAGGGCCAGAGTTCTTTCAATGGCTGGTGCCCACTTGCCAAACTTTGGATCCTTAGAATCTGGTGCTGAGTCGCGAATACAAAACCATAAGTCTTTCTTGATGAGGAAGTTACGCATCTGCAGCTTCCAAACAATGTAGTTCTCATCGTTGAGGCGGAGGAACTAATCCTGCGGTCGAGATGATACAGTATTTGTTGTTGTATTGGATGCGATCACTTAAGGAAGGTCACTGGTGTTGGCAGGAGTAGAATGGCTTCCCTGCATAACAGTCCAGTAGACAGCAACAATGTCGTTTGAGACGGTCAGCATTGACTGATACTCACTCAGCTATGGAGTCTTCACCAGTGTTTTAGACTGCTTAGGCCTAAGTCTGATACACACTATTGGCTTGTACTGGTTGGTCCTTCTTTGTTCATCAAATTATAGCTAATTGCTACTCACTATGTGTCTGGGTCCATAACCTGTGGAATTATGCACAACAGTGGCATGATGTAACAAATAAACTTTATTGACTGTAGTTAACATTACAAACGTTGATGAACAAAGGAAAGGTAAGCTCTAAGGCTTAGCAGGCTAGCATCATGGAGATGATGTCAGAGAGAAACAGTAAGTGCCTACTGGCGAAGTAAAAATGCACTATACAAGTAGTGCCACCTGGAACACTTGTTAAGTTTTGTTTATTCTTACCCTATGGGATGGATTAGTTCCCTTGACAGGGTATGTTAATTACTCCTGTGGAAAAGCTAAGGTTCTTTTGTCAAAAATGTAATAATGAAAAATCACACTTGCATGGTTTGAGAACAATATATAGTTTTCAAATTAACTCGTACTTTCTGCTAATACATTATCAGATCAGTTAGAAAACATTTCTTTTCGATAACATAAGTATTAGTAACTTAACTTAAGTGTCCTTTGGTGATGTTGCAATAGCACAGTAGGATGAATTACTGAAGTATGAAAAGAGTTTAATTTCGATTTGGCATGAAGTATCCAATTGTTGAAGAAATTAATTTCTAATTAGTTTCGAAATCTCAACATGTAGAAGTATTCAATTCCGATTATTTTCAAATTGACATTGAATAATCTTTGAAGTATCCAGGTTGTTAAAGTTGATAATTTTCGAATAATCTTCGAAATTCCAAGTTGTAGAAGTATTTAAATTCGATAATTTTCACGTTGACTTTGAAGTATCCAGGTTGTTAAAATTATTAATTTTCAAATAAGTTTAGAAAATTCCAGGTTGTAGAACTATTTCAATTGATGAATGAGGTCGAATTATCCAATAAACCTCAGTTAGACATAGTTATAATGGCATCGAATCTTCTCATTAGTATTCATTTTTTAAATTCTACTTTTCATAACTGATTTAGGTATCTCTTTCCTTTTTTAAAAGCTTGCATAATTTGGCTAGATGTTGTCTGTTCAAAAGTGTTGGTCCTAAAGCTCTAGATTTTTCAGTTGTTAGTTTTGTTAATTTATGTTTTCATAACACACTCGCATGGTTTTAGAGTACAGAATATATTATTTTTCTTATTATTACTATTGATATTACCACATCAGTTAGTTTGAAAAAAGCAATGTTTTAGAACAATGGAAGGTTTAACTTATCTTAATTTGATTTTGATTTGTTACGGTGATCGTTGAAAATGGTGTTGGATTTCACAAATTTGTAGAGGTATTTCTTTGAAAATGGTGTTTATATTCCAGATTTGTAGAAGTTCACAATTATGTAGAAGTAATTTTTTCCGTTGAAAATGCTGTTGATATTCCAGATTTGTAGAAGTTCACAATTATGTAAAAGTAAATTTTTCCGTTGAAAATGGTGTTGATATTCCAGATTTGTAGAAGTTCACAATTATGTAGAAGTAAATTTTTCCGTTGTAAATGGTGTTGATATTCCAGATTTCCTCATTAATATTCATTTCACTGATTTCAGTATTTCTTGCTTTTATATTTTTATCTTTTCTTTCTTTTAATTTTTTTTGTAAATTTTTACATGTTGTCTGATCAGAAGTTTTTCCAAAATGCCCAGATTTTTTATTAGTTTTATTATTTTATGTTTTCCCATCTTGCAATTTGTTTTTATTAATTTCTGATTGGTTTTTAAAATTATACACGTGGTTTTAGGCGGATTTTTAGGGGTGGAAATGGTGATGATTTAAATCTTAAGGGTTTTGTTTTTCTTCCCAATTCTCAAGTGGTTCCCATGCTCGGACTTGATGAGTGAGGGATGAGGGAACATAGCATGTTTTTTGGTCCAAGTGTTGATAGACGAAATTTAGATTTTTATTGAACTTCGTGTGTGGTCACAATGCCAAAATGGCCGACTTTTTTGGAAATGCCGGGTGTGTCAAAATTATTTTTTTCTGTGTATATCCCCAAGTGACATAATTGAATCAATCAAGCTCCAGATAATTTCACATTTAACATAACGTAGATCTGAGATAATTAACATATATCATTCACAAATCCAATTCGAAATTTAAATTCTTTTATCCATGATACTAAATCAATAAATCCAATTTCCGAATTAATCCAAAGAATTTAAATACTTAATTCAAATTTGTAAATGAATTTTAACCCAACCTAATTCCAATTGAAATTTATTTTTATATAACCTCTGATCTCAAGTTATTCAAGGTTGAAATGAAAAGATTACGATTCAAATTCAGATTTATATCAGAATATAATCAGAAATTCAGAATCTATAGATCCGTTTTTTTAATGTAATTACTTATTTACCGATTGAACGATTTCATGTAATCTAATTCAGTCTGATTTTTTAACAGAGGTTAGGTAAATTTTCTTCATTAACGAGTAGTTAAATGCCTCAATTGATATAGAACATAAAAAGTACTCATCACTGATTAAGAGATTTGTAGAAATTGATGGTTGTTCTGGACTCCTTTAAATGAATGGCATACCCCCGATTAAGTTGCACTTTTCCCACGTTTGTTGATAGAAACTGGCTGTGACGATTTATTCTAAATTTCTCGGATTTTTGACAATTGCGAGAAATTTTGATTTTGTTTTCCTATTCTGTAATCTACACTGATGTGTAGATTTTTGTTAATCCTTGTAGAATGCACGTAGACTTATAGGCTGATTTGCAGTTGTATATTTCTGATATTTCTTTTTAAGATTTACCACGTTCACTCGAAGTCTAGCTGATGTGTAGATACACTCCAATTTTTCGGTTGGTATTACTGATAAGTTTTCTTGATGTTTCACCAATTCTTCTTGTCGATATCTAGCTGAATTCCATTTTATTCAATTTCTCGTTTTGGTATCCGGTAATACATTAAGTTTCTCTAATATTATTGGTTAAAGTTTGACTGATTTAGAAATTTTCTTTTTTGAATATTTTTTAATAGTTTTCTCCACTTAGTTTCATATGAACGTTTCTAGAAATTTTTTTGGAAAAAAGTTCTCTCGAATTTAAAGTTGTTCGTTTTATTATTTTTCAATTTCCCAGCATGTAATTTTCTATTGGTTTCTGTATTTCCCACAAGGGTTGAAGATGCATTTTTGGGGTGGTGGTAGTGTTGAGGGATTTCTCAAGTGTTTTATTTTTTACAAATTTTGAAGAGGTTCCCATGGTTGAGTTGTGATGAAAAATCAAAATGCAAAATGGTCGATTTTACACTGTGCGCTAAAACCCCATTTTATTTTAGTTTGAAATCAGCCGTGTGACACAATTGAGACTAGTCCTGCATGGGACCGCTGAAAACTTTGTTACGAAAACAAAGATTTCCTCACACAAGTTTTAAAAAAACAAGTCTTTTTATTAAATAGTTAACCATGTTGAAATGGTACTAAAGTACATAAATAAAAACGCCTGAAGAGCAATTAAGTTGCAATCCAGGTTTGGGAGTTATCTAGTCTGAGTTCTCTAGCAAGAAAACCTCTTTATATAGACAGGTCCATCCAGGGGCAACATGGCTGGAAGAACCCTATAACATTTGTCTGTCCCCGGGCTCTCTGGCTAGACAAGGTGTTATATACAATCATTAGGTAAAACCACTCTAAAAATTCCCTGTGAGTTACTAAAATTTCCTTAAATCATTATATCACAACAAGGTCTAAACTTTAAAATTATCATTAATAACTTAGCCATGTGTGGGAAAAGTTCCCTAATTACCACTACAACTTGGAAACTTTTCTTTTTTGTGTCCTTGTTACCCGTATCTCCCAAACAACTCTTAACACTACTTTCTAGGTGTTTTGCCTTATAGTGTCACTATTGACTGTATGGTACCATTGAGATTTTATTATCACTTATCATGACTTTGTCGCACCTGAAGAGATGTCCCATTGAAGCAAAAACAGTTTTCAAAATAAACACAAGATTTAACAGCAAACAAATCCTGCACAGAAGAACAGTATTAGGTATATATACGGTAATTAACATAATTGATGGGACATGAGTAAAATTTCACAAATTGACAAACTAAAAAACACTTGGCAACTACAAATTTGTTATAATACCATTTTAATTGAACAAATAATGACATTTAACTTAAGTTAGTTATATTGATGTTCCATTACAAACTAATAGAAAATGGGGACAAAAATATTTTTGAGATTCAAGATAAGTGATGGAACACTGTAAAACATAGTGTACAATATACATGTAACATACTATATATGACTAACTAATATTTTGTAGAACAACCATTAAGTTTGGTGATTTCTACCAATCTTTTTGGATGGAATCCACTATTTGTTTTATCTCTTTTGAGTAGAATTTTTGCTATTTATCCGATAATACTCTTTTGAGATCTTTTTTGCAAAAAATGATGTGCATTTTAACATTTCTTCCTAAAATCTCCCACAAATGTTTTATTTTATTTAAAGTCAGGACTCAGTGCTGGTGAATGAAGTTTAATTAAAAAATTGTATATTATCCATTCTTTTGCTGTGTGATATTTCCTTGATGTCATTGTCCAGTGGACATATCCACTGTGTACCTAACCCCAAATTTGCTATAGTTGTTGTTTTACATTTATACATTATGCCATCAATAAAAACTAAAATGCCCACACCAGATTATTGTTGTTTTTTGACACACAGAATCAACACTTGCTTTCCCAGGAGGGCAGAAGCTGGACAAACCAGGAAATGCAACTTTTCTGTTTGCCAAACTAGCTCACAGTGATGTTTTCCAAGCACTTGAGTTGCCTCAAAGGACTGTGGACTTAGTCCCATACTAAAATTACCCCTTTATGTGAAGAACCATGACCCTGATGGAAGAAAATATTGAAAACCATTGAATTTTTCAAACATTCTGAATTAGTTTTATTATTGAACAATTGAGAATTAGGCTTGTCAAATTATTTTGTATATTTCTATAACAATTTTGAAATGTTTCTTCAATCTTCCAACTGTTGAATTGTCAATTAAGTCAATTCATTTGTTCAATTTGCCAAGAAACATTAGGATTATCAAACACAAATTGGCTTGCTATTAGCCAAAAGTTTTAACTATTTGGATGTGCAATAATCCTCAATTTTCCTTTTATTATTAATATCTTGATTTGGAAATGCAATACAGTCCCATAGCAAAATCGTAAGAGACTATGGGATTAATAGGACTTGCTAATGAGACCTAATGAGACCAATAAGACAAGCAGTGGGACCTAATGGGAATCCATTGTGTAAGAATAATGAGAACCCATTATTAATGGGATTTCATTGAATGGGACTCAATGAGGCAAGTCCCTAACTAATTAGATTTAAACATAATTGTATAAGATCTCATTATAAAAATATGTTGAACAATTAAGACTGTGTGTGTTGTTCTATACCAGAATACACTCATACCTCGCTTTACGGCCTAGATGCGCTCCGGAAAAGTTGGCCGTATATCGAAAAAGCCATATTAAGAATCAATTTTTTCTGCATTGCGATTTTATGTATACATTTTATAAATATATATTCATGGAGTTAACTTAAGGAGTGGATTTTCCTGTATTGAAGACAACAACAGATTTCGTTGAATTTGAATTAGTGGTTTTTGAAGATTGCAACAGTTTTTGTTAAAAAATAAAGATTTTCCGTTTTCGAAGACAGCAACAGATTTCGTCGAATAGGAGTATATTTCTCATGTTGTAGATAGCCACAGATTTCGTTATATTTGAAGTATTCATTTTTGAAGAAAGCAACAGTTTTTGTTAAAACAAAGATTTTCCCTTTTCGAAGACAGCAACAGATTTTGTTAAATTGGAGTATTTCCCTTGTTGTATAGTCACAGATTTAGTTAATTTTGAAGTATTATTTTTTGAAGATTGCAACAGTTTTAATTTTTCTACGAGCTGACACTGACAACTATCATCATTTTTTGGAATAAACGTGTACAAGCTATAGGTTTCCTTAAATTTTTGAAATCATTGGATTCCGATCATACAATTCTTTCACTTACTTAACACAATAGCCAATATACACAAACTATTTACTATACAGTATGTATGTTTTACATTTCACATATCATAGTATATTACTTTTAATGTCCATCTAAAGTATACACGCCCTCGCTGTTGACTTGCGCCCTTTACAAGTTTCAATAAGAAAGAAATTCGTCATTTAATTTGCTCATGGTATTTGGGTGTGGTAATGATACAATGCAAAAAATGCCTCTTTTGGTTTTGCTGAGTTTTAGGTGTTAGTGTACGTGAGGCACATCGCCAAATTTTTTGAGTTATATGCAGGCATTTGAAGCAAGTCACAACCCCTCCTACAAACCCGGATCATGTACCTCTTCCGGAGGCCCATGCAGGTATAAAAGTTCTGCTAAACAACATGTTTTTAAAAGCCTGTTTTAACTGGTTCCATGAAAAATGCGCGAAAAGTTAAAATTTGTATCTAATTTTCTATAAGTCTGATAACCAAGCTCGTCCATTGAACAATTATTGAAAACTGGCTGCACAGTATTGCGAAAAAAGTTATTCGAAGCCAAACAAGCACCTATACTGTGTAGCTATATTATAAGTTGCCATTTTTTAAAAGTAAATTCATTATCCAACTGAAAAGTTAAAAATTAATGTATAATACCTATAGGGAATACATGCTACATCGTAAATGAGTTACTGATACATAGAGTAATTTTAATAGAACTATTTTCAATCCCTATGTAGGTATGCCATTTACACCATGCACAATGCCAAAGTTTTGCCTGCAAAAATGTAATGGTTAATGTGGTATATAACCATATCACTTCCAATGGGTGAAATTTTAAAAAACAATCACAGCCAAACAAAAAGAGATTTAAAAAAAAATTAAAAAAATGTTTAAAATGGCGTGATAAATCAGCAATTGTATTATTTGGTCGTTTTTCACTTTGAAATGGTAATTTTTTAAATTAATAAAGAAGTTTGAAAAATGTCCATTAATTTGCACATTCTGCCAGCAGGTGGCAGCATGAGAATGCAAAAAAAAAGAGATAAGGTTATATACCACCTTAAGACTGTTTAAATACAGTAAATTTATAATCCTAATTTTCTGTGGTTATATATGTTTATTCAATTCCATTTATTACCCTACTGTCAGCACAACTTGTTATTAATTTCAAGACATTTTATTCTTTAAAAATCCAAATTAAAGATCTATACCTGGGGATATACGTATTTTGTACACCTATACTGTATATGATGCATCTATGAAAAATTGAAAATACAATATAAAGCTATGTTTGCAGTCTCCTAAATAGTCTCTTAGCTAAGAGAGTCACGTAAAAGTCAGGAGAGTGGCATTCGCACCATTCTCCTAACTTCAGAAATTAACTAAAGTGCCGTATGGTAAATTTGAATAGCATTCTATTTCCAGCCAAATTGTACAAAACCTGACTTTTGAACCAGTGTGACCATATTCGAAGGGATCAAAGCTCATATAATGGCAACTACCCGACTGCATAGTCTGGTATCACAGTCACTTATAATAGGAGTCTCTTTACTTTACTCTTCTAGCTAAGAGAATTTTTTTTAGGAGAGCTGCATTCGCACATCCACTTAGCCTTAGGTGACTCTTTCCTAACTTTTTCCGACTTAGGAGACTGTGCGAACATAGCTTTAGGTATACAGTCGAACCCGCTTAATTGCACAGGTCGGATAATTGCACATTTTTCTCCATGCCCTGAACTATTGCCATATGTTTTGTAAATGTTAGGAAACGAATAATTGCATACCTGAGAAATGCACATATTTTGCAAACCCCATGTGCAACTCTTGTATGGAACTATGACCATATATTTGCACATTGAGATGGAACAACCCATCATGGGTCATGCATGAAATATAGTAGGCGCGTTTGGATATATATTATATAAATAGCCATAGTACACGTATTGCCCATGTATGGCTATAATTGTTCGCATGCATATCATTTAAGTTATATATTATATTTTCATGTATAAGTATATGGCTAGACGTGTAGTGCACATGTAAACATATGTCCACACGTACAATAAGGGTTTATACTCGTATATACATTTTATGAACATATGGCTTATGCATCGCAGCATATCAACGCCATAAATGGTTGATACCTATATATACGGGGAAAGTTTTTATTGCAGTTTTATGCGACTTATGTACAGTATTTTCAATATGGCTCATAAATGGCTAACTATACAGTTGAACCTGCCTAAATGCATCCTGTGTAAATTAATAACCTGTTTAAAAGCGTAAAATGTAACTGTCCCGATTTGGTAACCCATGTATAAATGAACCTGTCTAAAAGCGTATTTTTTACTGGTCCCAATTAAGAGTATGCTTTTAGACAGGCTCTACTGTATATAAGGTACAATGATCTGGCCCATTACCCACATATGACCCGTCACTAGCGAAATATGGTCCATACATGGCTATGCATAGCCCGTATTTGGCTCACACATCTATGTTAAGTGTCAATTAATGCCCCCATAGCTAATCTAGCCATTTGAAGGCTTTTAGCAAAAAATTGAGCCAGGATTTTACGATATTTAAGCAAAACTTGGATAAGAGCATAAACCGGTTAATTGCACATTTTATGCTTCTATGTTCGCTGTGCAATTAGGCGGGTTCGACTGTATGCAATGTTAAGGTGAATTTGATGTATAATTATTGCAATTATGTGACTAGTGCGTAACTCCCGCTATTCCCGACTTATGTATTTCTCTTTTTTCGCTTGGCAACTTGTGAACGCCCTCCCCAAAAAAAGAAATTTAGACTTGACTTTGCATGTGGTCCACCTTCTTATTCCAAAATAGCAGTTATGTAAGGTTGCCAAGGAATATATGCACATTTGAAACACTTGTTTACCTTTAAGTTCCCTTTAACAGTTTAATTTGGAGAGAAAATGTTCTAAATCGGATGAAATGTGAAACGCTAGAAGAGGTCTCGTACCCTAAATAAAAACATCGTTGAGAAAACACCTCCAGCATAGTGTGGTGTAACAAACGCTAACTCTCCTGGAAGTTTTTTTTTTGTTATATTGATCCACCTAATTAAAGAAAACACTTTCTCTCGTTCTTAAACGCATTATCATTTTATGGATTACGAATTCACTAATAATGAAACCATATCAAGCAGTAGCATTTTTTGTATCTTTGATATCAGTTCCCCCTTACCCTAAAAAATGAACAGCGCAATCTTATTTACAATTCACATTCATTCACCGATGAAAGGTGTTTAAAATTGAATTTTCCAAGTGACATTTCGTACTAGACTAAAGGCCGATTCACATTTATGTTTTAGCTATGCTATGCCGTAATTATGCTATTATGCCATGCCATCCCCATTCACATTTCTATGTTCTGACATA
>JAQGBW010005529.1:0-11864 GCA_034698625.1 Julus scanicus
ATTTGGTAAATGTCGTATTTGGGAAATGCCATATTTGGTAAATGTCGTATTTGGGAAATGCCATATTTGGTAAATGTTGTATTTGGGAAATGCCATATTTAGTAAATGTCGTACTTGGGAAATGCCATATTTGGTAAATATCCTTTATCGAAATGGCATATTTGGTAAATACCATATTTGGTAATGTCATTTATCGAAATGGCATATTTGGTAAATGTCGTATTTGGGAAATGACATATTTGGTAAATGTCATACTTGGGAAATGCCAAATTTGGTAAATGTCCCAGTTGGGAAATGCCATATTTAGTAAACTTCATTTATCGAAATGGCATATTTGGTAAATGTCGTATTTGGGAAATGCCATAATTGGTAAATGTTGTACTTGCAAAATGCCATATTTGGTAACTTCATTTATCGAAATGGCATATTTGGTAAATGTCGTATTTGGGAAATGCCATAATTGGTAAATGTTGTACTTGCAAAATGCCATATTTGGTAAATGTCGTATTTGGGAAATGCCATATTTGGTAAATTATGATGGAACACACCTGAATGTGCATGGGGTCATTAGATAGAGCGTAAGGAGGAGTGTAGGGCTGTGAAACTTGCAATAATGTCGCGTCAAATGTGTGGAATTTTTAATACACAAATCAAAATTTTATACTCGCGTAATGTACTTCTGAAATTTAAATTTATTAAGGGATTTTCTTGAGGGGTTTTCTCAAACCTCCCCCCTCTTCAGGTAAACAACTTTTGGGTTGTTTACCTTTGCTAAATGTCATGTTTGCTCCTCCTTGTCTACCTGGTGAGCCAATACGGGGGCAACAAGTAAGTTTACTCAAGGCACGATTGGATCCTTCCAGCCGCGTTGCCCCTGTATAGGACCCGGGTTATATAAGGGGGAACTTTGAGTTAAGAGAGCCAGACTAGCTCAGCTCTCGAACCCTTGATCCACGTATGTGTGTCTTGGGCAATTTCTCATTAGTGTACCGTGTGTACAAGTTTGATGTTCTTTCACCTTGAATAAAAGGAATTTCTAGTCAAATGTGATATTTGTGTGGACTCCGCTATTTATAACTATTTAAGTATTTATTATATTTATTCGGAGGAACTACGAAACGTCGCATCAGGATTCCAGAGTTAGGATATAAATGAACTCAACATCCGTTGAGCTAGTTTCAACAGTGGAATGTGAGGGGTAAGTTGTCTGGAAGCCAAAATTACATAATTTCTGTTCAAAAAGTTAAGCTTCTTTAATAAGAAATTCAGTTTTCCTTTCGGTATCTAAATTGTTTTTGTAACCTGAACCTCCACTAATGGAGGCAAGTCGTAATTCGTTACGGTTGAAAGAAAAGGCAAGGGGATAAACTTCCTATGCAATTGAAAATCGAATCCCCAAGGGGATTTTATTGACACAACAAGTTGTGGAACCAGTTGGCCTTGGAACTGGCTTAGAAGCCAGCTACTATTTTGATTCCCCTGTGCCTGAGAATTCAACCTACGGGGGTGACCCCGCTTCAAGTTTTATTTCGTCACCGCAATACTTTGGTGCGGTAGCAGGTGCTACAGTTCAGTCTAGAGTAGACTTTGCTTCGCCGCAAAGCGGGAAGCAGACTCGTGCTATGCTTCCAAGACTTCCTACCTCGCGCACACCGCAACTGGCGCCCAACGTTTTGAAGGCCAACCACCAATGCCTTTGGATTCAGAAAATGTGAATCAAGGGACTACACCTCAAAATTTTTCAACTTTAAATCCATCAGCCTCGATTTTCCAAATGACAAATTCTGAGGCTACCGTTTATTTGAACCCAATGACATTGGGCACCACGAATTTAACTCGAGGTAATTTGCTTGAGAATCACCATGAACCTTCTGCAGGGGTATTAACTGGAACTGTCCGTATTGATTATATTGACTATCCAATGGTGATGAGGGATGGAATCTTAATCCCTAAAGAGGTAGCTGCATTTGCAGACATAAATCCTCAATTATACTGTCAGTTATTAGGTATGCATAAAAAGAGCTCAGAAAATTTGACTACTGATACGGAATGCACACCGACAGTAGAGAAGTTGCATAATATGAAAACATACCAGAAACAGCTAGAAGCTGAGAAAGAAATATTACTAAAGGCCACAAATATTGCTAGTGGAAACCAGCTGGTTCCAGATAGCTTAAATTTAAAGAATGGGGGGAGATACACTCTACCCAGAATTGAACAGTTGGGGCATCCCACCATTGGGACTGAATCCTCAAACTGGATTACCTTATGTAAAAGGGGATATAATACGTCCAAGAGACATGAATTCGGGTTTTGTTTCCACTAAATACCCTAATTTAGACAATTTGCAGGTAATGGATCATTATTCAATCTTGAATCCGTTTAGCGTAAAAGCGGCGGTTGAACCTCCTCGTAGAAGACAACTTCCGAGGATGGCGGTTGTCTTAAATTTACAATGTTGCTCCAGTGACTTTCAGAACAATTGTTATTTGCCTGCGGCACCTACTGCTACAACTCCATCTGATCCAATCACTACCGTAGCAACGCTTCCAAGGAGTAGCACTTCTGTACCTTTGCAGCGTGCTGCACAGTTGAGGGACGCTTATGGTTTGGGATCAATTTTTGCAAATGTTTCTAAGTTTAAAGGCAAGCCTGGTACGTTTCCATCTTGGTTTCATAAGTTCAATTTGGCAGCTGATACGAACAATCTGTCTGACGAACAATGTTGCAGTGTATTTTTCTGGATACTCCAGGGTGAGGCTGCTGACTGGTGGTTAAATGTTCATGATAAGGTGTCTTCCTACCAAAGTGCGTTGCAAAGAATGAAAGCAAGGTTTGGTAGTAGAGAACCCGATCATCTCATTGCTGATCGGGCTAGAAAGTTACGACAAAGTAGAGGTCAAAATAGGTCAAAATTTGTTAATCAGGTTATGAGCATTCTGAGATTAATGGCTAAACCATTTCCTTTAGATCAACAGTTAGAGGTTGTGTTTCAAGGACTCCATCCTGATATCACGAACAGGTTTCATTTGTGTGAAATTAACACTTATGATGAGCTCTGTGGTATGGTGGAATATTTGAAAGCAATTTTGCTTGCAAATAAAACTTGGTCTGAAGAGGCTATTCAACAGCATACTCTGTCTTATGACAGAACATTCAGACCAAGCAATAACTCCAATTTTCAGGGACCTGGATATTCTAATAACCAGAACAATTTTGGTGGTCCTAGGTTTTCAGGAAATTTCAACAACTTCAATCGTCCTAGATTCCCATTAAACCATAATGGAAATTCCAATTATGGCAATTTTCAACCTCAACAAAAATTACAAAATGGGGGGTTCCATCAAAATAGGTTTAGTCCTCCTCAACGTCAGGTTCAAAATTATAGACCCTCGTTCAACAGTTATTCTTCAGGTCCTAGGTTTTCTCAGTCAGGTCCACCTGCCCAAAATCAACAAAATTTTCGCCAACAAGCACCATCGAGACCTTATCGTTCACTACACGGTTCTGAACAGGTTAAGATAACCTAGAAACCATCAGTAAGCACAAATAACGTTGTTAGCAGGACTCAGAATGCCAGAAAACTAGGTTGTCCAGTGTGCAGCACTGCAAATGTGGACTTATACACCTGTCCTAATGAATGCTACAAACGTACAGTCAGGAAAGCGAATATGATTCATATTTGGAAGGTTAATTCGTCGCAGGAAAATGACATTTGCTGTAAGCAATTTAATGACAATCGATTAATCAATGTATCTATCAAAATTAAGGACGTGGAGATGATTGCACTACTTGATTCAGGGGCTACAACTTCTATTGGAGGAGAACCATTGTTCGAGATCATACGTGCAATGGGAATTAAATTGGTGAAAACTCACCGTCTGATTCAACTTGCTGACCAGACTCCACGCAGTCAGGAAGTTTATATTGTCAAAGTACCTTTGCAATTGTCTGACTGTACATTTAGTACTGAAGTAACATTGGTTCCTTCGTTTAAAGGACCGTTAGTTATATTGGAAATAGATTTTCTTGAAATGTCAGGTATATGTATTAATTTTGCTGAAAGAACTTGGAATTTTACTCGAAGTGACGACTTTGGGGTTCCAAGCAAAACTTATAAAAGTACGTTAGTTGATGAGAATCACTACTTTCGTAGTCAAGATTCTCAGAATACCATGATCAACCACGCTGAGATCGTGGATATTAGTCCTCGCAAAGATGAGTGCACTAACTTAACTGTGACTGAAATATCAAAGGTTAATGACCTTTTATTGGATTTAAATGAAGTCTTTCTTGATCCAGTTGGACCTGCTTTGGTGGAGCCACAAGAAATTCAGGTGAAGTCTGATGCTACACCGGTGGCAATCAGACTATACAGTTGCTCTCCTAAGAAAAGAGCAATTTTGATTAAGAAAGTTGAGGAACTTTTAGGATAAGGCTATCTTGAACCCATTTCTTTAAGTTTGAGCTGCTCCATTATTGTTGGTTGCTAAACCAGGATCCAATACTGAGTTTCGTATGGTAACGGACTTCCGTGCATTGAATAGTCACAATACCAGATACGTATCCACTTCCCAGAATTGATGTCTTGCTGGCTCAAGTTACAGGGAAGAAGTATATGACTTCAATGGACTTAACAAACTGCTATTGGCAGATACCAATAGTAGCTGAATCACAGAAGTATTTCACTACTGTGACGCCTTTGGGCACATTTTGCTACACTCGTATGCCTATGGGTGCAAGAAACTCTGCAGCACATTGTCAAAGAGTAGTTGACGCAATTCTACAGTTGTTACCTGAGGTAGTTGTTGTGGTCTATTTAGATGACTTACTGATTGCCAGTGATACTTTTGATCAACATTTAAGGGATGTATGTCGTGTAATTGAGTGTATTCAAGAGCATAACTTTGGTTTGAAACGAAGTAAATGCCATTTTTTCGTTGATAGCGTGAAATTTTTGGGACATTATATTTCTCCACAAGGCGTTAGCCCAAACGAAGACAAAATCAAGGCAATAGTTGATCTTCCTTATCCGAATAACATAAAACAATTAAAATTCTTTTTGGCATCATGTAAATGGTTCGGTAAATTTATTCCACATTTATCCTCATTGCTATGCTGCTAAATCGTTTATTGTAGAAGGACGTGAAGTATGACTTCACTGACGAGTGCAGGAATGCGGTGGATAAGTTGAAGCATCACCTTAGCACTGCGCCTGTACTTGGACAGCCTGACTTTAGCAAAGGTTTTCATCTTTATACTGATGCTAGTCAGGAAGCTATTGGAGCTGTTTTAGGCCAAGGAGATGGTGAAGAATTTAAAGTCATTGAATATGCTTCCAAAACTTTCACGGCCACGCAGCAAAATTATTCTACTACTGAACGTGAAGCGTTAGTTGTAAAATTTGGGCAGTGAAATGTTTTCGGTGTTATATTGATGGACTTCAGTTTGTAGTCCATACGGATCACGCACCTTTAAGGTCCATTCTTGCTTCGAAGGAACCTAAAGGGCGTATAGCTAGGTTGATAATGGATATGCAGCAGTATGTTTTTGACGTACAGTACATCCCAGGAAAATTGAACGTGTTAGCTGACTTGCTTTCACGCGCATCAGATAAGGTAGACCCTGTTGTTCTCATCCATTTGTTTCTTGAGGATGAACAACCTATAAATGCTGCAGATTTTCGAGAATTGCAAATTGCAGATCCTGAATGTAATAAGATCATTCAGGCTATTGAGAACCAAACATTGGCAAATAAAATGGAAACTAAAACTTTTCTTGACAGAGGTTACGCTGTTATTTCGGGAGTTTTGTATAGGTATCTTTCGAAAGAAGATGATACAAATCCTTGTCTTGTCGTTCCAAACCTTTTACAGAAAAGGGTTATTGAATGGAACCATGATTTACCTGAATCTGGACATCCTGGAGTTAACGCTACGATAGCGAAAATTGTTCAAAAATACTTTTGGCCTGGTCTTAGAACTCAAGTTAAAGACCATGTTGCTCATTGTTATAAGTGTCTAAAATTCAAACCATTGAATTATCCAGATTTAACTCCAATTTCATCTCCTCTAATTCCTCCCAGATTTGAAACTGTGGCTAATGATTTGGTAGGACCACTACCAAAAACACCTGATGGTAATATTTACTTATTTTCGGTGTAAGATGTAGCTACAAGTTACGTAGAACTATTTCCAATTGACGATTCGTCAGCAATCACAATCAATAAAATCTTCATTAATGAAATCTGTTTTCGTTATGGACATTGCTTATGCATATGTTCGCTGTGACAATGGTCCGTAGTTTATTTCACAAGTGATGGAAACTGTAGACAAAATCATGGGTTTCAAAATTCAATTTGTTGCCAAATACCATCCTCAGGCAAATCCAGTTGAACGTAGACACAGAGTTAAAAACTAAATTGGCAATTGCCATAGAAAATTTGCATACTTCCTGGGACAAGCACCTTTCAACGGTAAAATGGGCTATCAATACGTTCATTAATGCAAATGCAGGATTTTCACCTTTTTATCTCACCTTTGGAAGATTTCCACGGTCACCACATGACAATATATTTCTCTTTCATGAATACTGTTCGGATAACAGTTTTAGGACACATTTAATTCAAGAATTTATCTAGGAACTTTCATCAACTTTGATGGAAGCAAAATCAAAATTGGAACACGCGCAAGATTTACGTCGCGTCCTTCATAATCATGAAGCCGAAATTCCAAATTTCAAAACTGGTGACAACGTTTTGATGAAAATCCGTCCATTGAGCAGTGCTTCTCAAGGAAAAACTTCAAAATTTGAACCCAAAAGAGATGGAGTTTTTGAAATTACCGCTGAAATATCCCCAACTACATTTGACCATTTGAGGTGTATGACACCATTCACGGTAATTATAAAGGAATACATAATTCCAAAGATTTGATTTTAATTGAAGTTTTAGATGAAAATGACAAGCAGCTGATACCGAACTTTTCGAATGTCTCTCGGGGCAGGCCGAGAAAGTTACCAACAGAGGTAACTCGAAACTTAGATTTCGCGATTAAATTGCCTCAAGGCAATAAAACAGCTGTGGAGGAATTGGAGGGGAATTTCCAAGAAAGAGGGGAGATGCGTACCGTTAAGGGATTAACTAAGTGCGATTCGTTACGGAACGACTCTGACTCCTTCAAGGACACTTTTGAACAACTTTCTAAAAAGTTGCAAACTTCGGAAATTTCCGAAGAAAATATTATTTCTCAACCGAGTACTTGAAAATTAAATGTGAGAACCACTAAAAGTGGCAGAATTTCGAAACTTTCATCTTGTTATAATATGATTGTGATGGAAGATTTGGTAGAAGCAATGTCAACATGCTTCGAAAATTTTGGGAATTCGTACGTGAATACACAATTCAACAATTAATAAATAACCCTGATGAAGTCTTAATCAATTATGTCTCAACTTTTGCGACTGTTCATCACTTTGATGTATTAAAATTGCAAAATTTTAAATATCCCAACAGACAAAATGCGTCCAGAACACTTTTTTATAAAGTGGCTAAAGCTGCCCATACTTTAATTGAATTGGGATATGATCGAAAAATTGCCCACATTTATCCGCAAATTTTATATCCAGATTTTTATAATTCTTGAGAATTTGAGTCTGATAATGACTTGTTGATTGAATACATGGGTTCGTTTGCACTTTTGAGACACCCTGTATCAGTTTCTTTTTCATCTGATAGGGCGACAGGAAAACGCACCCTTCTTCAAAAAGCCATAAATTAACGATTTGGAACTGTCAATAGCAACTCCAAACCGTTACTGCAAGACAAACAAATGGATTAATTGGACACTTTCATGTCACGTGACTCCTCCTCTATGGAAAGGATGGCCCCCAAATTATATAAAAGGAGGACCTTTCTTAAGGAAATTTGCTACTCTAAGAAACTTTTTGGAACTGTTCATTTCATGAACAGCGGCTCTATTTGACAAAGTTTAATCTTTTTAACTTTTTTTAAAATTTTTGTTGAACATGCCTAAAGCATTGTCTAAGTCAGCCTCAGGTTCTAAAAAGTCAAATATTTTGGAAAGTCATGTTTCCAGGTCTGGAAATGAGAATTCTCATTCACAAATTTCGAGTGTTGTGAATGAGAATAGTCCTCAACCTTCAACTAGCAAAGGTTTTAGTTCGAGTTATGTTGTTTTAAACAACACTCCAATTAGTGGTATTGAACCCTTTGCAAGGGCTACGTCTCCAATTTTGTCTAAACTGGAAGAACATATAGTGAACCTTGGCAGTTTGAGATGTCGTCTAAACAATGAAGAATGGTTTGTGGATCCTGATCACAACACATCTACTTCACTTCAAAGAAAGGCGTTATTGGAAATTTAACGTGAAAATCCATTTTGGGAGTTACCAAAAAATCCGGACGAGGATATGTTATGTAATCCTGAAATTGTGATTCCACCAACTTCACCGGCGCACATTACCCCGCAAATTGCAAATATGGTCAATACTGCACATATTGTCGCGTCAAATGTGTGAAATTTTTAATACACAAATCAAAATTTTATATTTGCGTAATGTATTTCAGAAATTTAAATTTATTATGGGATTTTCTTGAGGGGCTTTCTTAAACCTCCCCCCTCTTCAGGTAAACAACTTTCGGGTTGTTTACCTTCGCTAAATGTCATGTTTGCTCCTCCTTGTCTACCTGGTGAGCCAATACAAGGGCAACAAGTTAGTTTACTCAAGGAACGTTTGGATCCTTCCAGCCCCGTTGCCCCTGTATAGGACTCAGGTTATATAAGGGGGAACTTTGTGTTAAGAGAGCCAGACTAGCTCAGCTCTCGAACCCTTGATCCACGTATGTGTCTTGGGCAATTTCTCATTAGTGTACCGTGTGTACAAGTTTGACAATCTTTCACCTTGAATAAAAAGAATTTCTAGTCAAATGTGATATTTGTGTGGACTACGCTATTTAGACATATTTAAGTATTTATTATATTTATTCGGAGGAACTACGAAACATCGCATTAGGATTCGAGTTAGGATATAAATGAACTCAACATCCGTTGAGCTAGTTTCAACAGTGGAATGTGAGGGGTGAGTTGTCTGGAAGCCAAAATTACATAATTTCGATTCAAAAAGTTAAGCTTCTTTAATAAGAAGTTCAGTTTTTCTTTCGGTATCTAAATTGTTTTTGTAACCTGAACCTCCACTAATGGAGGCAAGTCGTAAATCGTTACGGTTGAAAGAAAAGGCAAGGGGATTAACTTCCTTTGCAATTGAAAATTGAATCCCCGAGGGGACTTTATTGACACAAACAGTTGTGGAACCAGTTGGCCTTGGAACTGGCTTACAAGCCAGCTATTATTTTGATTCCCCTGTGCCTGAGAATTCAACCTACGGGGGTGACCCCGCTTTAAGTTTTATTGCGTCACCGCAATACTTTGGTGCCGTAGCAGGTGCTACAGTTCAGTCTAGAGTAGACTTTGTTTTGCCGCAAAGCGGTGAAGCAGACTCGTGCTATACTTCCAAGACTTCCTACCTCGCGCACGCCGCAAAATGTCATTTATCGAAATGGCATATTTGGTAAATGCTATATTTGGTAAATGCCATTTATCGAAATGGCATATTTGGGAAATGCTATATTTGGTAAATGTCGTATTTGGGAAATGCAATATTTGGTAAATGTCATTTATCGAAATGGCATATTTGGTAAATGTCATTTATCGAAATGGCATATTTAGAAAATGTCGTATTTGGGAAATGCCATATTTGGTAAATGCCATTTTGGTAAATTTCATTTATCGAAATGCTATATTTGGTAAATGTCATGAATGGACGAATAATTCTAGGAAGAATTGTCTTGTGAAGAATGGCGGGCGAAGAATTGTCCGCGATTCGTGAATTTGCCCACGCTGCCAACAGGTGGCAGCACGAGAATTCAAATTAACGGACATTTTTCAAACTTCTTTATTAATTTTAAAAAATCTACCATTTCAAAGTGAAAAACGACAGTCGGATGACCTTGCTGATTTATCAAGCTATATTAAACAATTTTTATTTTTATTTAATCTCTTTTTGTTTGATGGTGAGTGTCGTTGCAAATTTACCCATTGAAAAAGATAGGGTTTCAAACCCCGTTAAATGAAGTATATTATTTTGTGTGTGGAATTCCGTTTTAGACAAATGTGTGCATGATTATAACCACTTGTTAGCAGATTTTAATTATTGGTCAATTAACACCATAAGTTTTTAAACAGTAATTTCTTTTCATGGTTCTACTGTATGTGCAAAATGATGCATACCTTTGAAATTTTTAATGCATAATTTTTACATTGTAAAGCAAAAAAATTACATGTGTTCATCTCAATTTTAATAAAACTACCTTTCAAAAGTGATCAATGAGGGTTTTAGTCATAAATCTTTTAACCATGTGTAAATATCAGGCATTTCCACCCAGAAAAGATTCATCAGCAAACATAAATAAAATTGTCTTAGATTGAATAAAATGACATTATTATAGTTTGCAAAATGAGATATCCAAACAGGTGTATAATAAAACGTCATTAATATCTTTGAAAATAAATAAGAACCAAATTGGTAGACAATATCTCACGATAAATAAATAAATGGAATGTTTGTCATAAATGTACGATGACGAATAAAATATGCGGTATAATAGCAAATGTTTGCTATCTATAAACATGGGATCTCACCTTTTGTTTTCAGACTCAAATATCTACACCCTCTGAATTTCGAAGAGCTTTACGTCGGTGTCGTACCATACTGGTGGATCCACGTTTCTGTGGGAGGAAAAATAAAGAATTAGAACAAGTTAACGATACTCTTGTTTGCCGAGTATCTCCAATACATATTGTTTATCACCGAATATTGAGTAAATGTATTGGTAAAGTTAGAGTTCTTAAAGATATAGCCTTAAAACAACTTATACATTCAAGATTTTGCAACAAAAATGATAATATTTGCGTAATACTTAATATTTCATTACATAATCAAGTGTCTGTTAAAATTATATTAGAATAGAAAAGGAAAGAAATTTTAGGCTAAGCCATGGATGCACAGGCCATTAAAATAAAAGTGAGCCACCCCTTTTACAGGGCAAATGGTTTGGATTAATGACTTTGAAACGTGTTTGTACAATGCAGACATATTAGTAAATACATGCTTGTGAGGAGAGTACATTAAATTTGAGTTAAATCTGTTTCAACACATTCGTGCTAAAAACCAATTTATGCTTAAATTCAATTCCAGTACCGATAAATTTCCCCTAATCGGGAAAATCACATAACTTCAAATTTTTTTTTTAAATTCTTTGCATAAACATTGTTGTAATTGGACGTAGGGGGAATACTTCAGAATATAAAGAAATATGAATATGCTTTGATTTCTATTAAGAAAATTTACTGGAAAATTAATTAATTTGTTGGTTGGTTGGTTAAGTTTAAAGGCCCAAAGACTACTACGGTCATAGAGGGCCCAGACAACATTAGGAATATATCCCCAATTCCAGCATACACAAAAATCAAAGGAAAAAGAATGATAAAAATAAGAAGAAAAAAGAACACGGTCACGGACGATTTTTAGAGGAATTATGGCGGCATTTGCCTGGAAACAACTGTGGAAAACCGCAAAAACCAGTTACGGTAGGCGACCCGGTCGGGAATCGAACCTTGGTCTCCCGATAGCTAGTCACCACTAAGCCACCTAGCGTGGTATGTTAAAGTAATCGCCTTTTCCAAACAATTTCATTAAGGGGGATCACAACCCTATCACTATCAATGGGTGAAATTTTAAAACACACTTTCAGCCAAACAAAAAGAGATTAAATAAAAATAAAAATT
>JAQGBW010005530.1:0-11862 GCA_034698625.1 Julus scanicus
TGGACTAAATATTTCTTAGGTCTCAACTTAGTCTGGGTTGGATCTCTCCATTTCTTCCTAATCTGAAGTTTAAACACATTTAGGCCTTAGCTTATAATTTAAGCCACGATGGATATCCCCGCCATTAGTAATTGTTCAGCGCTGTTTGTAAAGGTCCTATGTATGGGTCTCTTTGAGGGGTGGTTGAAAGGACCTTGCCGTAGCAAAGTCTTAGGTTCTATTCTTGGCGGTTAAGGAGAACGGAAACCAAAGGGAAGTGAGGGAGACTTCTGCCGCTGTCCAGAAAGTTGTCCGGAATGACAGAGGGACCAACGGGCAGTGAGGGAGACTTCTGGGCCTTTTTCTTCGACATGGTTCGTTCTAATTTTCGTGTTTTTTTACAGGAGATCGATGGGGCGATGGACACGAGGGGATGCCGGTAAAGAAGATGATCGCCCTCTACGACTACGACCCGCAGGAACTTTCTCCTAACGTGGATGCCGAGGTACGCATGCCCCATTGTGGCTTTTTTGGGTCATCAACCACAAGAGGCCCTAATGCCGCGGTCCTTTTTCTTTTGCGGCTAACAGAAGGTGGAATTGTCGTTCAACACGGGTGACTTCATCCACGTCTACGGGGACATGGACGAGGACGGCTTTTTCATGGGCGAGATGAACGGCGTTAGGGGCCTCGTGCCGTCCAACTTCCTGGCGGAAGCTCCCTCGGAATATGCGGATGATCCGCGAAGGCACAGCATGGATGTCCATGCGGCACAAAAGGACAGATACGACCACGGAATGGACCACAGGCAGGGTGAGTGTCCGCAACATGCGGTTCCGGTGTTTTTGCCATTTGTTCCGTCTGCAAATATCTGTTTTGGTTTTTCTACAGCGGCTCATCCCGACAGCAACAAATACAACCACACGCGGAGCGGTGGTCAACGATGGTAGCCGCGCAGATACGTAACCGCAACTGCGGCGGTTCTCCTCCTCCTTCTCCTCCAACATCCTTCTTCCCGCAAAAACCGAAACGTCCAAACGCCGATGATCCGATTCCTCTTTTCCTACTTCCTGTTCTTCTTCTACTCCACAACCACAACCGCTTTCTGTTCCTCCTCGGGATAAGCGACCGCGCGTGGAAAGTGTAACCGCCTCTAGTTCACGGAAGCCATTGTTGCGGTAACGGTTCTTCGGCGGTTGGCATAACTGTACAACTGTAGAAGCCGATCAACTTCTTATCGGAGGAGGTTCTCGTTAAGACGGCGGTAGACTGCGGTTCTGGGACCGCGGAAGTGCATTAGGACCTTTATCGTTTAAGATGTCTTTGGATCCTTAAGTGGCTTTGGACCTTTAACTGTCTCTAGCTTTTTTAAGATTGCGGCACATCCCGCAGGAAATCCGGTGTGCCGAAATATATCCTTATCGATCGGGGGTCCTTACCGATCCGGAGGTCTCTGCCGATCCGGGGTCCTTAATGAACTACATGTCCTTTATCTATCTGGTAGTTTTTGTGGATCCGGAGGTCTTCGCCACTCCAGGGATCATTTCGGATCCGGATATCTTATTGATCTTGGAATCCTAAATGATCAGGAGGCCCTAACTGTTCCCTAAGCTGTTTCCTGATTTGGGCATCTTTACCGATCCGGAGACATTTGTCAAACTTGAGTCTTATCTGATCGAGAGTTCTTGCTGATCAAGGGTGTCCTTCGCTAGGCCAGAGAGGCCCTTTCCGATCTAGTGGCTTTTGCTGATCTTGGAGTTCTTATAGGTCTGGCGATCCTTATCGATTCAGCAGTCTTTGCGGATCGGTAGTTAATACCGGTGCATATATCTATCCCGATCCAGAGGCCGTTACCGATCATGTAGTTTAATAAGGTTCCCTTAAGTCCAGAAGGTCCTTACCGACTCAGTGGCTTTTTCTAAAATGGAGATCCGGAGGCCCTTTCTTTTCCAGTGGCTTTTGCTGATACTGGGGCCCTTGGCGATCAAGCGACTTTTACTATGTATTTTTTAGGTTAGCGACTGTTGTCGCTAACCCGAAGGTCTGACAGGTCTAAGTCCTTACTGTAGCAGTGACTTTTGCCGAAAGGAAGGTGTTATCGATCTACAAGTCCTTACCATTTCCGAAACCTTTACCGATCCAGAGGCCCTTACCAATCCCGAAACCTTTACCGATCCAGAGGCCCTTACCGATCAAGCGACTGTTGTCGCTAACCCAAAGGTCTGGCAGTTCTGTAAGTCCTTACCGACACTGGCTTTTATCGAAACAGGTGTTATCGATCCGCAAGTCCTTACCGTTCCCGAAACCTTAACTGATCCAGAGGCCCTTACCGATCAAGCTTTTTGCTAACCCGAAGGTCCGAAAGGTCTGCAAGTCCGTATCGATGCAGTTTGATTTTGCCGAAACAGAAGTGTTACCGATCCACAAGTCCTTACTGTTCCCAAAACCTTAACCGATCCAGAAGCCCTTACCGATCAAGCTTTTCGCTAATCCAAAGGTCTGACAGGTCTGTAAGTCCTTACCGTAGTAGTGGCTTTTGCCGAAACAGAAGTGTTACCGGTCCACAAGTCCTTACCCTTCCCTGAACCTTTACCGATCCGGAGGCCCTTTTTGATTCTAAAACCTTTACCGATCTAGAGGCCCTTACCGATCAAGTGACTCTTTTCGCTAACCTAAAGGCTTGACTGGTCTGTAAGTCCTTACCGGAGCTGTGGCTTTTGCCGAAAGGAAGGTGTTACTGATCCACAAGTCCTTACCGATCTTCTGAGGCCCTTACCGATCCCGAAACCTTTACCAATCCAGAGGCCCTTACCGATCATGCTGCTCTTTTCGCTAACCTAAAGGTCTGACAGGTCCGTAAGTCCTTACCGTAGCAGTATCTTTTGCCGAAACAGATGTTACCGATCCGCAAGTCCTTACCCTTCCCTGAACCTTCACCGATCCAGAGGCCCTTTCTGATCCCGAAGCCTTTGCCGATCCAGAGGCCCTTACCGGTCATGTTGCTTTTTTCGCTAACCCAAAGGTCAGACAGGTCCGTAAGTCCTTACCGATGCAGTGGCTTTTGCCCGAAACAGAGGTGTTACCGATCCACAAGTCCTTACCGATCCCGGAGGCCCATACCTATCCGGAGGCCCCATCCGGAATTGCTCCCCCTCGTCCTTCGCCGACCAAACGAGGATTTACATTTTTCTTACTACTTTTAGGTGAACGGTATCTGGGGGGGAGACGCGTATGGACCCTTCTCGCTCAATCGTTGCCTCGATTCCTCAACTCCTCCTTTTAAGGGTCCGTTTACGGAACACGACCGCTTAGGACCTTTTTCTTCAGCCTCTCGCTTGTTCTTCGTCCGTCGATCGGTTTTTGGTGCTCATGTTTCCCTTTTTGTATACACACACATCGTATAATTCATTACGAATATAAATATAAAATGTATATAATTGATGGCGATACGCGTTACGTGCCCTTACTTCGGAAGTTCTGCTTTTCGAACAAAATACGACTTAGTGGTCCTTACGTTTGTATTCTAGGCTCGAGACGGATCCGGGAGTGTTTTGGTAAGGGTCCCAATAGCAAGTTGGGGCCTTTTAATGATTTTTATCGGGGATACTCGTGTTAGAAAATGTTTCGAGATCAAGTTGGGACCTTTTAAGGAATTTGTTCTGTACATTTTTATAGAAAGGGTCCTAAAATCAAGGTGGGACCTTTTAATGAGTTTAACCGGGAAAATTTGCGTTGGGAAGGGCTCTAAAAACAAGTTAGGGCTTTATAATGAATTTCATCGGGGGAATGTTTGTCGGAAAGTGTTTCGAGATCAAGTTGGGACCTTTTAAGGAACTTGTTCTGTCAATTTTTTATAGAAAGGGACCTTTAATGAGTTTGATCGAGGAAATTTACGTTGGGAAGAGCTCTAAAAACAAGTTAGGGCCTTTTATTGAATTTCATCGGGTCATTTTTGTTTGAAAGTGTTTCGAGATCAAGTTGGGGCCTTTTAAGAAATTTGTTCTGTACATTTTTTTTATAGAAAGGGTCCTAAGATCAAGTTGATCGAAGGAATGTTTGTCGGAAAGTGTTTCCAGGTCAAGCTGGGACCTTTTAAGGAACTAGTTCTGTACATTTTTTATATAAAGGGTCCTAATATCAAGTTGAGACCTTTTAATGAGTTTGATCTTGGAAATTTAGTTTAAGAAGGGCTCTAAAAACAAGTTAGGGCCTTTCAATGAATTTGATCGGGGAATGTTTGTTGGAAATTGTTTCCAGGTCAAGTTGGGACCTTTTAAGGAATTTATTCTGTACATTTTTTTATAGAAAGGGTCCGAAGATCAAGTTGATCGAGGGAATGTTTGTCGGAAAGTGTTTCCAGGTCAAGTTAGGCCCTTTTAAGGAACTTGTTCTGTACATTTTTTATAGAAAGGGCTCTAAGATCAAGTTGGTACCTTTTAAGGTTTTTTTGTACATTTTTATAGAAAGGGTCCTAAGATCAAGTTGGGACCTTTTTATGAGTTTAACCCGGGAAATTTGTGTTGTGAAGGGTTCTAAGAACAAGTTAGGGCCTTTTAATGAATTCGATCGGGGAAATTTTTGTCGGAAGTTGTTTCCAGGTCAAGTTGGGACCTTTTAAGGAACTTGTTCTGTACATTTTTTATAGAAAGGGTCCTAAGATCAAGGTGGGACCTTTTTATGAGTTTAACCGGGGAAATTTAGTTTGGGAAGGGCTCTAAAAACAAGTTAGGGCCTTTTAATGAATTTGATCGGGGAATGTTTGTCGGAAATTGTTTCGAGATTAAGTTGGGACCTTTTAAGGAATTTGGGAATTAAGAGAGTAATTTTAATGAATTTTTTAAAAAAACTAGTCACACGGTGACCCTTACAAAAACACGCTTAGGTCCTTACGCAATGGACCCTTTCCTGGATCCTGGATCTCGAAAAACAAGGTCTTAAAGATAGTTTTCGGATGTCTAATAATACGATTTGTGTTTTAAGAGAAACTTTTTTTTGTTTCCTTTCCGTGTTTTCGCAAACACGTTTTGCGGATGTTTTTGGATTTTGTATCGAAACTAAAAAAAAAGTATCCGAAAGTGAGTTCCGTAAGCGTTTTCGTGACATTTTTTCCGCTTGTAAATATATATAAATATATGTGGACACAATTCCTTCCTTATCTATATAATATCCTTCTTCTACAAAATGCATTTTTAAACTTTACGTAAAATTACGTAACTTACGCAGCACTTTTTACGCTGGTTTAGACGATGAAACGTACGCACCAAACGATTGGCAGTTTTTAAACCATTTTGCACAAAAATAAACGTTTTTATGCAAAGTTTAAGCAAAAAAATAAGTGAAATTTATCAAAAATATGTTCAATTTACACAATAAGCTTAAATTTGGACAAAATTTTGTTGGATTTTAAGCCAAAAAAGCCAAGAAAAAGCTTGTATTTTCCGAAAGATTTTGCTAAAATAATAATTTGTTAGTTCCATTTTTGTTTTGGAACGTGAGCGCGTGCATTCGGATTTAGAACGTGAAAAAAGATCCACAAAAAATTTTTTAGCAAAAATAAATGCATTTTTGTGAAAAAAAAACAAATTTTTTGGACGTGTTTTCAACTTCCGTTATTAATTTAATAAAGCGTGTACTTATAAAATTGGAACGTGAAGAAAGTTCCACAAAAATTGCATCACTTCCGTTATTAGAACGCGTGCTTTCAAATTTGGAACGTAAGAAAAGTTCCACAACAAAATTTTATAACAAAAGTTTGATTTTTGTGAAAAGAACAAAGTTACATTTTTCGAACATTTGTTTTGACGTCACTTCCGTTATTAGAGCGCATGCTTTCAAATTTGGAACGTGAAAAAAGTTCCACAACAAAATTTTCACATTTTTCGAATGTTTTTTTCTTCGTCACTTATGTTATTGGAGCGCATGCTTTTAAAATTGGAACATGAAAAAAGTTACACAAAAATTGCATAATTTTTGTTTAAAAAAAATCCAATTTTTTAATGTTTGTTTGACGTCCCTTCCGTTATTAGAGCTCGTACTTTCAAATTCGGAACGTGAAAAAAGTTCCACAACGAAATTTTATAACAAAAGTTTTTAATTTTTGTGAAAAGAACAAACAGTTACATTTTTCGAACGTTTGTTTTGACGTCACTTCCGTTATTAGAGCACATGCTTTCAAATTCGGAACGTGAAAAAAGTTCCACAACAAAATTTTCTAACAAAAGTTTTTAATTTTTGTGAAAAGAACAAACAGTTACATTTTTCGAATGTTTGTTTTGACGTCACTTCCGTTATTAGAGCGCATGCTTTCAAATTTAGAACGTGAGAAAAGTTCCACAACAAAAATTCCACATTTTTCGAATGTTTTTTCAGCGTCACTTCAGTTATTAGAGCGCGTGCTTTTGAAATTGGAACGTGAGAAACGTTCCACTAAAGAGTTTTGCTTTGATTTTTTTTAAAATTTGCATAAAAACAAGTGATTTTTGTGTAAAATGTTTGAAATTTTGTGTTTTTTTTGTTTCTTGCGTGTTTTTTTGTGTCCGTTCTCCGATTGTATGTCTCGCTTTAATCCCATTGAACTTAAAAAACGATAAAAACGCCATTTTGTCGAGTGCCTCAAATGATCGATTTGCATTCCGTTTTAACATATCAATTGGGTCCCCTGTACAGCGCATGCGTGCCGGTGATAGGGCCCTTTGACCCCTCCCCCAATTACCCTTTGACCTTTGACCACCCGTGTGTGTTATTACTACTGCCGTTGCTGTTGGATATCAAAACCAATTGTATTTTTTGGGTTTTCAGCCGATTAAACGTTATCTGTGCTGCTTATTTAATAACAATCGGGGCGTGTGTTTCAATTCGTATGACGTCATACTCAAGAGTGACGTCATATTTCAAAAGATGGGATTTACATAAACAACATCGAGTGACGTCATTGTTCAGCCTTGTTTTAGCAGCTATGACGTCGATTCCCAACAACAGTTAGGGGAAATTTCATCTTAAATGACGTCATATTTCTATATTATACAAATGACGTCATTAAGGTTACATTTCATCGTCCATGACGTCATATTTCAAAAGGTAGAATTTACACAAGTGACGACAAATTGTTTTACAAATGACGTCATATTTATATACATATTGAGTGTACAAATGACGTCATATTTCAAAAGTAGAATTTACATAAATGACGTCATATTTATATACATATAAAGTGTACAAATGACGTCATATTTCAATACTTAACATGTAATCTTAATGACGTCATTTGTGCAAATTATATGTATTTAAATATGATGTCATTTGTAAACATGTTATGTATTGAAATATGACGTCATTTGTACACTTTATATGTATATAAATATGACATAATTTATGTAAATTCTACTTTTGAAATATGACGTCAATTACTAGTAAATGTAATCTTAATGACGTCATTTGTGCAAATTATATGTATTTAAATATGATGTCATTTGTAAACATTTCCTAGTAATTGTCGTCATATTTCAAATTAAGTAGAATTTACATAAATGACGTCATATTTCAATACATGTAATATGTGCAAATGACGTCATTGCTAAGCCTCACGAACGTCCAATTTCTTTAAATTTCCTTTAAAAATGACGTCATAATTTAAACTTTAACTTTAACATAAGATTTAAAATTCAAAAATTCGAATCTGCCGCGTTTACAGTCAAGCGATTGTGTATAAATACTGCGTTCGGAATTCAAGATTCTTGGCTTCTCATTCATGTATTTACGAGTCAGAATTGCGGGTATCCGAATTCATGAATCTACTACTAGCTGACGGTCGAGCAGAGTGGAAGCCGGAAGCCAGCTGACAGCCGCCGCCATCTTGAATGTCCCAAATTTGAAAAGACTGGAGTTAGATAGTCAATCAATTCGTTTCTTCTTCACTAAATTGTTATAAAATGTGAGTATTGGGAATTATTTTTATAAATTTTATATTGTTTACGATTGGTGTATGGTTTTTTTAACACTGAGGATACAGTGGTGAAGAAACCAGTCAGTATTGACGTTGTTATAGATGGCGCTTTATGTTAGGGTTAAACATCTGTTTCATGTTAGGGCCATTATTCGAACTAACATGCCCTATTCTAACCTAAGGACACTTAACACGTTTCACAATGCCCTGTATTAACCGAAACAAAGCTGTTGCTGAAATTGCACGAGCTTGAGCGACTGAGTTGCGTCTCAAGTTCCACATGCACAGAAAAATTGTCAAGACGAGCTCAAGATAGCCAAATGTGAGACTCAAGCTTGAGATGCATTTTGGTGAGTTTCTGTGGAATGGCCCTTATACCCCCATAACAAAAGTCACAGGAGAGACCCAGCATGAGTTCAATGGGCAGAACTTTGCAGCGCCATTAATTGGTGAAAGGCCATAATGCCCAAAAAGTTACCTTTGAACCCCTGACCTACGACCCGTGCATTGTGACGTTACTGGGGGCAATATCAACCCAGTAGGGTTGACTGGGAGATGGGAGAAGCAAGGGTGGAAAAGGTCCCAAATGCAAAATTACAACGCGACATTCTAAGATCGTTACAACAGGTTGTGTACGCTCCTAAATGCCCTTGTTACTTTCCACATTTGATATGCGCAATTTTTTTAAAAAAACCAATAATTTTGGAAAAGGAAACCGGATACGGATGAAAATCGTAGCTTGTATCGAGGTGTGTTGCAGGAAATGGTTCGACATCACGACGGTAGGACACGAGGGGTAAATATACTTTTCTATATAGCCATTGTTCACGCACGGCGTCGTACAAAAGCAAAATTTAAAAAACTTGGTTCATGTATTTTAGGTTGTACGTACCTTTTTTGAATTCCTAGCACAAAAGACTACTTTCTTCACTGAAGAAGGTGAAGATTGTTCGGCCGAGAAGGTAGGCATTTACATTATAAAAAAGCGACATTATTTATACGTGATATATAACGTAAGACTTCATTTCAGTTTATAAATGCCGTATTCGCTAGGAGAAGCCGCGAAGCCGACCGTGCGCAAAAGCGGAAACAGGAAAAAGAATTAGACGGATCAACATCGAGTTCTTCAGATTCTGAAGAGAGCGAGGTGAAGTTGCGCTTAATGGGTTAAAGTTGTAGGGCACTTTTAAACAGGGTTGCCAGTTTCTGAAAAGTCAGGAAAAGTCAGGCAAGAAAAATGACGTCAGGCAAATTAGCAATTTGGTCAGGAAGAAAAAAAATAAGGCTCACAGAAAATATAAAGATTTCATGGAAGAGCGAAAAAATAAAGATGCTGAAAAAAAAAAGACATGCAGAAGAGAAGAAGAAAATTGATGAAGAAATTAAGTCTTGAAACTAAAAAAAAAGAAGTCTCAGTTTGGAAGAAGCGTCTATTGATGAACAAATTCAACATTTGTACAAAAAACGAAATTTGTGCTAGCCTTTGTACATTTTTAAAAATAATTTAACTTTTGTCAAGTTATTGAAATATAATCAGGGAAAATATTTTAAAAGTCAGGCAAGACCAATCTGTAAAAAAACTGGCAACCCTGACTTAGAACCCCTAGATTTTAACCGAAATTGTATTTTGCGGTTTCAGAGCGAGGAAGGCGAAGAGCGGCCGGAGGTCGTCCGCCCTCTAGTTGAGATGACCGCGGCCCTAACCAATGCAAGGTCGTTACATGAAGTTGTGTACGCTCCTAAATGCCCTTATTACTGATTTTCTAATATTTTTATTGTTTAGGCGGTGCGAGCGTGACTTTGCAACTTTTATCCAATCCCGCACAGCGATTGCTACAAAAAAGTAAAGGAATTAGCCGTGACAATTAAATTAACTAAAACTATGTTATACCGTAATCGCAGTTTTATTGCGAGCGTGAATTTGTTTCATCGTTTTCGACGCAAATACTAAGTTTTCTCGCCGTTAGTTGCGTACGCTTCTAAATGTCCCCAGTTCTGAATTTTCTAATCTTTGCGTGGCTTCCTTTCTTGCAGACAACTTGAATATCAAAAAAGGGTAGAAGCACAGGATATGGAAAATATGGCTGAATGGTAATGGAAAAGATATTTACCAACGTTATACCGTAATCGCATTTTTATTGCAAGCTTGAATTTGTTTTATCGTTTATGACGCGAGTACCTTTTTTTGAAAATTACTGTTTTAAATGCCGTTGGGTGGTTTACGCGTTTGCCTCTCGGTCTTGAGATGCGGGGTTCGCTCCCCGGTCGAGGCGAACGGGAATTTTTACGGATGGGAGAATTTACGTGTAATTCTAAGTGGCGGCTCATTTGAATAAGAGTTTAAACATTCGGTTTGCGACTCGTAACGGAGTTTCCCTATTCGATCTGCGCAATTTTTTTTCTAAAAAAACAATAATTTAGGACAAGGAAACCGGATACGGATGAAAATCGTAGCTTGTATCGAGGTGTGTTGCAGGAAATGGTTCGACATCACGACGGTAGGACACGAGGGGTGAATATACTTTTCTATATGGCCATTGTTCACGCACGGCGTCGTAAAAAAATAAAATTTAAAAAACTTGGTTCATGTATTTTAGGTTGTGCGTACCTTTTTTGAATTCCTAGCACAAAAGACTACTTTCTTCACTGAAGAAGGTGAAGATTGTTCGGCCGAGGAGGTAGGCATTTACATTATAAAAAGCGAAATTATTTATACGTGATATATAACATACGACTTTGTTTCAGTTTATAAATGCCATATTCGCTAGAAGAAGCTGCGAAGCCGACCGTGCGCAAAAGCGGAAATGGGAAGAAGAATTAGAAGGATCAACATCGAGTTCTTCAGATTCTGAAGAGAGCGAGGTGAAGTTTCGCTTAATGGGTTAAAGTTGTAGGGCACTTTTAAACAGGGTTGCCAGTTTCTGAAAAGTCAGGAAAAGTCAGGCAAGAAAAATGACGTCAGGCAAATTAGCAATTTGGTCAGGAAGAAAAAAAATAAGGCTCACAGAAAATATAAAGATTTCATGGAAGAGCGAAAAAATAAAGATGCTGAAAAAAAAAGACAAGCAGAAGAGAAGAAGAAATAAAGTCTTGAAACTAAAAAAAAGTAGTCTCATTTGGAAGAAGCATCTATTGATGAACAAATTCAACATTTGTACAAAAAACGAAAATTGTGCTAGCCTTTGTACATTTTTAAAAATAATTCAAAATTTTATCAAGTTATTGAAATATAATCAGTGAAAATATTTAAAGTCAGGCAAGACCAATCTGTAAAAAAACTGGCAACCCTGACTTTACAACAGGACTTTAACCGAAACTGTCTTAAGACTTAAAAGCACTCGTACTTTATTACGCAGAAGGTAATCTTTCCGAGCTTACTAGATTTTAACCGAAATTGTATTTTGCGGTTTCAGATCAAGGAAGACGAAGAGCGGCCGGAGGTCGACCGCCCTCTAGTTGAGATGGCCACGGCCCTAACTAATGCAACACTGCTGCGAGAAGAGAACGCTATGGACTTAGAGTGTAACGCGGTACAAAAGCCAGCAAACATTAAATAATTTGAAACTTTTATTTTTATCGTCATTTCATAATTACAGGTTCATTAATCAACCGCGGCTTCTAAAGTAATCGTGGTTCTAACTTGGTGGCTGTGTCCTATCGATCGCTGCAATTGGCGGGATGTTCGGCAGTTGGGTTATTACTACTAAAAGGGCCCTTTATATAAGGCCTACGAAGAAAAAAAAAGAAAAAAAGAAATTAGCGGAGGCGGTAAAAGACTGCTAACGGATATCAAAGGGCTTACCGCTATGTATTTCTATGGGTAAAATTTACACTTCACCCAATTTTCAAAATAAAAAAGTTTCGATAAAATTAAAAATGTATACACATTCTTTAAGACGTATACAAGGTCTTGTTATATTTATTTTTCGATTTAAATTGTT
>JAQGBW010005531.1:0-11862 GCA_034698625.1 Julus scanicus
TAACGGCCGTATAACGAAACATTGTGGGCCGTATATCGAAAACGTGCCATAATTAAAAAAGGCCGTTATAGCGAAAGAACCAGGAGAGTGTAGGCTTGCTAATTATAGGTTGATACCCAAGATAATCTTCCATGATTTTGAAAGTTGGTGTTTTGTTAAAAATTAGTCAACTTTATTTTCAAATTCTCTTGACTAAGAGAAAACTCCGTTTCCTCATATTTTGGGAAAATCCCATATCTCTGTGTTTGTGCACACAAGGTTACATGTAGCAACAAATTCTGTTCAGTTCTCTTATCATGAATGACTCATTTTTTATCAAAGCAGCAGTAGCAATTAAGCCCCCCAGGTCTCTCATGTATCGCGTTTGATTTTCAGTCCATAAAACTGCTCAATTTAACATTATCTAATTTAACATCGTGCCCTTAATCACTTTTTCAGCGGTACAAGAAGCAGTCGATGCCGTGCCATAATCGATATTAGCCGTTAATCGCGCATCTACAGTGTATTTAATTAAAACGTCTTGAAGGAATGGTTTGCGAGAATGGCGGACTAATTAAATGCCCACCCCCCTGTCAAAAACAGAAACGGGAAAAACGGCGGCCATTTTGCCAGTTCCTCATCAAACATTTAATAGAAATTCATGGCGTCTTAATTCATCGGGTTTTATTTTTGATCAACAAAGTTCCCCGCCTCAATCACGCGTCTGCAGTGCATTTCCTGAGCAATCGAGATTAAGGGGGGGAATTATTATCTGGGGGGTAATTTTTCCCTCCCTGTTATAAATATGGTGTGCATGCACTTAACACCCTGACAGGTTGCGTTAAGCCTATCAAAAATCTCCAATGAGTGATAGAATATGCGCGGCTCGTGGAAAATGCTTTTATAAAGCATAATAATAATCTAATGGATTTTTACTATATATAGATTGGGCTGATGCATGCGGTGGCTGTGCGAAATGGTTGAGAATTGTAACTGATGAAATATATGCATGCTGAAAGCTTCGCTACAATAAGGGCAGATGGTGCTGGGACTTTGGGAAATGTCTTCCATTACCTATCAGCTTAAGTCGTATCAATTTCAGTTACTGTTGCGCAGAATGCAACATAGATGGCGTTAGTGTTTGTCTGGCTTCCATAAGGGTTTGTAGATGTGAAAACTATGAACAAAAATATTGAAGTGGTGATGCCCAAAGTTAAATGTGTGGGATTTAATAAAATAACATATTCCATGAGGTTATATGGAATTTATAAGCATTCATTGGTGCTAATTTATTTTCTAGTTATATGTATGCAAATTACTTCATTCATCATGTTTAAATGTGTACTGTACATAATCTATATTTTATATTTCAAACGTGATACTACAAGATTATATATTCTAGTTATTATAAAGATTTGTTGTTCCTGTTCCATATAGGCTTCAAACAAACATGGAGGCACAAGGACATGGAGGCACAAGGACATGGAGTTAAAGCAACCAATGGTCGAAGTATTTTAACATGAAATTTTTCCACTCAACCTTGGATCAATGTAGAGGTACATTTTTCATATTGTTGTTTGTTTGTATTGTAAAGTTAGATAATATTTCGTGGCAATTGGTAGTCATTGGACCTTGTCATGAAATGCCCCTTCATTTTAGGGCTTGTAGGAAGTTGCATTCGTAGGAGTTTATGATCCCTTCAAACTTACAGTACACCTGTACTGAGTATAATTAACAAGATGTACGACAGCTATTGTCTTAATGTAATATTTCATCTTTGTTTATAAAAACTGGACTTCTCACTATATTTCAACGAAATGATTACTGTGTTAAACGTATTCAACGTGGAGAAAGTGATACTTCTACACGATAAATAGAGATAAAGACGGGGGTTAATTACTTACCTCCTTATCCGAAAGGTGGTCAAGTGGGCAATTACAACTTTTCTTTAACAACTTATAAAAACAAGTCATGGACATATGTTGGAGGCATTGGCGGGTCTGGAAATTACTAAATAAAGTGTATGCTGACGCGGTAGGAGAAATATCGATAAAAAGTGGATTCAAGACTCAACCGATAGGGGGCGCGAGCGATAAGGCAAATCATAGCTAAATTGCATTATCCTATAATATGCATATAGGCTACACACAGAAAATTAACATCTAAGTTGGGGAACTTATTAGGTTCTGGAATATGCACAACAAATCGTACATTGCACAAGGAACATTGGGGGATTTGTTCCATAACTGCAAAACTCAATAAAGAATTTATAAAAATGAAATAGTATAGTACTTAATTATAAAAATGCATTAATTCGCAGAAATTAATTTTGTTCATTATAAGAAATTTATTTTTAAATTTAAATCATTCTTGATCTTTTGAGTGAAATTCAATTCATGTTCCCCCCTTCTTTTTAGGATTTAATTCAGGTTTGCGACGTAATGTGTTATGCTTATACATTTGATTTCCAATACTTAAGCACTGTTGAAAGGTGGCTTATTTATGGAGCTAATGCCTGTTAAGGGTTGTTGAGCAAGACAGAATATAGCGAGCAAGGTTAACAGGGTTTGATAAAATATGAGAAGAACTTATAGCGAACAATATGTCGTGGCAGATGAGCCTAAGTTATTCAAAACTGTTGTTAGTGTAAGCCGATTTTCAATCTATCGTGTTTCCATTGATGCATTTGTAAACAATTTTATACTTGACTTAATGACTTGATAAGTTTTCTTTATAATCCCGATCGGGGATTACGATCTTTTTATATGTCAATGCAGTAGCAAAGTCGGTAAGGCGCGTTAATTGTTATACATGCATGTATGCTTTGAAAAGGGAAAATCCCTGGTGGTATTAAATCTCGTGTGTGAGCGTTTCCATGGCAACGTACCGCTTTGTTTCAATGCAAGCTCCGCGCGCCATTTTGGCATTGTCTTACCATGATTATATTTGGATTTTATGTGTTATAGATGGGAATACCTCTAGGGGTATTTAGTTTTTTGAAATAATTTTTTATCTTACGTGGTTGGGATAAACTTCGTCCTAACCATGAGTAAGAACATCATCCGCCATATTGCATTGCTAAACTTGTTAGCGTGGCATCATAAATTTCTTTCCTCGTTTTGGGTGAAATTATCGAATTTGCCCTCCGCCATATATTTATCGATTACTGCAATAAAATGGTGGTAAAAATGGCACGACTTCGTCTGGGGGATCTTTGCGAGGGTATTCACCTATTCTTGAGGGGAAAAAATGTATATAAAAAAAAAAAAGAATAATAATAAAAAACGCCAGAGTCCTATACTGCAGGGTCTAATTACTCGCATCTTTTAATATATACGCATTCGTGGATGGCTAATTCGTGATGGCCAATTTCACCTGGACCCGCAGCCAGCTCCATCTTACCCCCAAATTTGGCACTAAAAAATCGACCTCACAAAACCCGTTTTCCAAACTCGTGCCTATGCCCGCTTTTGAAATTTATTTAACAGGGTTTCTCTTAGTTTTTTTTACTTCATCAACATATTTGGAACCGCCTTTGTGACTGGACCATTCGAAAAGACAAGGCACAAATGTTTATGTCATAACATATTTTAGCACATAGGTTAATAGGTTATATATGAATGGCAGGACGTGGTAAAAAGACAGCAATTGCTAATCTATTTTAAGGTCGTTGCGATTTGTAATTTTTTTTATAAAAAATTAGCTGGTTTCATGAAAAAACTGAGAAAAAAACTTGATGTGAAAGTTGTGTAATGAGGTTAAATTACCACAGAGATCAACGTTTTACACTATCTTACACCGATTAAGTGTTATTAATGGTTACGAACAGGTAAAACATGTCATGTTGCGAAGGGCAACTAACCTTAGATTATAAATTCTGCGTTTCTTAAAACGAAAGTAAGTGTGTCTATTTTCAAATGTTTTAAAAATCAAGATTTGGATAGTGTTCCTTTAGCTCTGCCATATTAAATTAAAATATGGCTAATCGGTATTGTAATCGACACTTAAGTTAATGCAATTGTTACAGCTTACTTAATATATGAATGAACTTGACGAATGCTACTTTCTTGGTATAACTTTGGTATAAAAATATTGAATTTTTAAGCTTTTTTATATCTGTTAATCTATAAGACACTTTTACCAGACACTGTTCTATCATCTAAAAAAGTTTGTTATACACTAGTTTTCAAAGAACTTCTAAGGATGCTATTATATAGATATGTACAGTTGCAAGTTCTCATTTGTTTATTTCTTTCTCTGGATTGCAAATTACCTTGGTTGTCTCGACCGTCGTTAACTACTTGTAAAAACTTACTAATAATTGCATATGGGATTAAACCATGCAAGCATGGTTGTAAAGAGCATATATGAGTCTTAAACACAATTAACTTAAGGATGTACCAATGTTAAGAAGAGTAACAATGCTTATTCCCATGGAAATACGGTTTTTTAAAAGTTGTAAAAATTAATTTGAAAAAGTAATTGGAAACATACATCCCATTTAGAAAAATGCACGTGAATGCACTTTGCTCACCAAATATAATTTCACAGTTAATGATAATTTAAACCGACCAATTTTAGTGTTGTTGTGATTAATACAAATATGAATTTAAAAAAATAGATGAATCTGAAAAAAACAAATTGCAATTAAGTATATTTCTATTAAATGAAGTACTACATTTTTCACTGCCTTAAAATCATGCTTTTGTTTAATTGTCCTATGGTTTTGTAGTTGTAGTCACGGAATAGATTTCATCCTCGCTGAAAAATCGCTTGTGATGTTGAATTGTAAAATAGCTGTGTTATTAGTGACGCCCTGAACGTGCATTGTTTGTCCTAGTTCATATCTATTGTCCTTCAATGTTCTAATTTCCAAGTTTTTTGGTATACTCAAAATCAGCAATGGCTTGGGTACTTTCATGTGGTCAAGACTTTTCGATCCGTCCATCTAACTCTCAGCTGTCCTGGGAATCTTCGGACGTGTTTGGTGAAGTGAGAGGGGTTGGTCCAGCCAGAGGCCAGAACAGAAATGGCGGCTCCCTACCCTGTGATTAAGGCTGACAATTAAGGCTTATAGAGTTTCTTCCACTCGGATCCGGCCGGCTAAATGCATCACCCCACTCCGAAATAGATGTCTGGAATATTAATGAAATGCGAGTTAATGGTATGATTTAAGGGAGGCTTTAATTATTAAGATTTTCATCTGCGGAGAAGGGGGGAAAAAACTTCACCTGTAATATACTGCAAAAACTAACGTACTAAAGTTTTGTGCCACATTACTAAAGTAGGACATATTTATTCTTTTAATAACAAAAAATATAAGGAATGTATTGTTTAAGCTTGCTGGTCTGTGTATCTAAATGTGATGCAATATATGGGCATTTGGTCAAAAACTTATTTTTTTTCATTGGATGCAGTCCAAGATTAATTCACCAAATATGGCAACAAAAAACAGTTTGGAATATTTAACATTGGAAATTTTTAGTACTTACTTGCAAAATGAATTCTTAAATGTTGTGATGATAAGTTTTACTTATATTTTATTGATTTTTGTAGTTCGATTATCTTATAAAAGACAATTGTCACATGTTTTATGACTAAACAGTATTGGTTAATTAGTGATAATTAGATATATAATAGAAGTATAGGTAATGACTCGTTAATGCTAACTGTTTCTGTAAGTGCTCTAGACACTAACTTCCAAATGCTGGTGGAATTGCAATTGCAATTATAATTATTTATCAATGTCATTTTGAGTTTGGTATATGGGAACTTGTTTCCCATCAAAGTATAGATTATACTGAACAATACCTGAAAACAGTAACTGTAGTTATGAAAGTACTCCAGACACTAACTTCCATATGCTGGTGGAATTGCAATGATAACTATTTACCAATGTTATTCTAAGTTTGGTACATAAAAACTTGTCCTCAAAATAGTCACAGCTCAAATATAGCTCATTTTTCAATTATGAATAACATTTGTCTAATTCAAAACACTGCACATTTCTAACATGTGCATGCAGGAAGAAGACTATTTTGCACAATTTGCAAAACGTTGCATATGTGAAACGTCAAATTTGAACGGATGTAACCTTTACAATGGAAAATGGCCAACGATCGTCTTCCTTTCTGTTTTACAATAACGAAAGTTTAAGGAAATAAGAGCTTGGACGTCCGTTCGGAAATGGACATAGTAATTGAATTTGTCGATTTCAGCATTTTGCCGTTGCGGTTGATGACTGCATGCATTCAGCTGTCAGTTTTCATCTTCTTCATCCACTGTTTTACGTCTTTTCTATACTTGTACGAAAGGAAAGTAAGGAAATACACATTGGCATCTAGGAACAAGTCACGGGGAATTTCTTGCATTCAGTATGGTCCATGGATGGAGGACTAATTTCGAACAGATTCTTCTTGCTGTTATAGGGTTGCTAAGAAAATTGAAAAATAACTGTTGAACCCTTGTCTTTATAGCATATTTTTGAGTCGTGATCCACGTCCTCTTGTCATATCTTATTGATTTAAGAAAATGGCATTTTTGGAAAGTTTTCTATTGGAAAGTTATAACGACATTGTCTGGCTTGTTTTCAAAAGCCACTGATGGAAAGACAGGAATCTAGGATTATCTAAAATTGATTGCAGCTACAGATACAGTTACAGATATGGAAAAGACATAGTTGTAAAGCATACCAAACAAAGAATTGAAAATTTAATTGAGTTTTACTTAAAGTAAAAAAAACCAGTCCTTTCATACAGAAATGTTTTAGGAAGGTCTGAAAAAAAATATATATTCGAACTCGGAATTTTTTCTCTTAATTCCCTCAACAGATTTGGGAGCAACACCAACATGTGGATTTCTAAAATATTATTTCACATATTATATTTAGTTTTGATTAACAACTTGTGAGTTTTTATTAACAACTTGTGAGTTTTCATTAACAACTTGGAAGTTTTCAACATCATGTTACAATCTATATACAGTTTAGAATATAAAAATTGTTTTGAATTCAACCTTTTCTGTTTAAGCATATATATATCCATTTTCAAAGAGCAAACAATGTTTGTCTGAATCATGTCTTAATCATGTTTTGTTTTCTCATATTAGGTTATATCGTTATAAATGTTTCACCTTATATAAAACCATTACACAATTATTTGTGCTTAATACATTTAGTATTTTTCTTATTTGTTTAGTGTTGTATCAATTCTTTTATAAAACTAATTAAAAACATTAGAACAAAATTCTTGCTCTCCCAAAACTTTTTCGCATCGCCGTATATCCGCAATAAGCTTTCTTAAGACATGTAGTAACATACTGCATTAAACTCTTTGTTCCTATAAACGTTTCCATCTCGATATACAAGTGTAGAATTCTGTATGATGTTATTGACTATAAATTTGACATTTCAGAATGAATTTAAAGAAACTGTTATCTGTCTTCTTCTACCTTAATGCTATAAATATTTCAAGAAGAAAATAACTTTGTCTTATTTAGTTGCCTTCGTAAAATTTCTATATGATAGAACTAAGCCTCTCATGAGTTCTAGTCGTCTTATGAACTAAGTTCCATAAACATATACTGTGTATTTGGTAGATGAGTTTTACAAGTTTGTCTTCATTTCTTTCTACTGCAGGCTTTCGTAACGCATTTTTTTAAGAGATGCTACGAAACATGGTATTAAATGAGATGAAATTAGATATTTTATCCAAGAGACATAAAATTATGCATCCCATTTATATTCCGAGGAAGAAAGGAAAAAAAAAGGCAGCAGCTTTGCCAACAGCATGAGTTGGTGTCTCTTGGTTTGCACACAATTAATGGCAGCTCGTTTATATTTCTGCTCCTCTGTTTATGAAGCCACTTAATTGCTAATTATGTATACGAAAGGGCAATTTCTTGAGATAAAGAATAGCGCACGAAAACGGTGAAACGTAAACAAAGTGAATTCCTGCTGCGACTTTATTGTTTTTCTTGTGCAATTAAGAACGCCTCCTTCATAAACTGAGCCATGGTCAAAAACATTAGCATGATAATGAGACAGCGGGTAGAGGGCGCCTGCCCTACTTGCCTTTTGGAACGGAAAAATGGCACAGCAGGACAATTGATAGGACATCAAAAACTGCATGTGGAAGTAACTCAAATTGCGAAATGGGATATTACCATGTGAAATGCCACATTCATAACATTTGTAGTTGTCAAATGAGGAACAAACATTAAGAAGCTAATGCTAGTTTCTAAAAAAATTATACAATGGTTGAACTTAACTTGAAAATTCCCCCTCCCAGTTCTTGGATCCCCTACGAGTAACCATCCTGGGTGGAAATTTATTCATTTCCCATTATATAATCCATGATTTCCAACATTATAAGAAATAAAGACACTCACGTGGTGTTGTCATGCTGACGTTGCTGTGAATCAAGTTCATTTGCTGATTTTTTTGAAATTTACATTAACAAACATTGTTTCCATTAGGAAAATTTGTATTATTATACTCTATTCTGTTGTTAATTATATGATTTAAATCTCAAATCGACGTCATCGATGGATTGTCATCCATTGTATTTGCAATTGGCATGGATGAAACAAGTGACGAACTTTTGCCATATTTGCAATGTATATAGGCCTCGATTTTAAATTGAATCCTTGTAAATTCTAACACATTTTTAATGTTTCTTGTATTTAGTAAAACTTATCCTTAACAAATGTTCTGCTGGAACTAGTAAAACAATTGTAGGAACTCGGACCTTTGATTGGTGGTCCAGAGAAATGTGTTCGTGAACTGAAACATCGTTCGTAAAGTGAAACAACATGTGGTGTTCGTAAACCGATTTGTACGTAAACTGAGACGTTTGTAAACCTAGGTTCAACTGTATAAAGAAATATCATATAAGAACATACATGCATAATTAGCATAAATTGAAATATTTTGAATGTTGAACAGATACTCCAAAGTTATCTTCAAGGTTTTACAAACTATAAGCGCTAACTATTAAGTTGCAAGCCTGAAATTATTAAGGGTTTTACTTGTTTTTATGTGATACGAGGTAAAACTTTTATGTGTATATGCTGTGGAATGTTCATGATTTTTTACAAACAACACAATAGTTTCGTTATTGAATTTCAGTGTATTTCTCCTAGATTGTTATTTCCGCAAAACGACTTTGAAGATTCTATTAATTACTTCTAGACAGTAATAAAAAGACATTAAGCTCCAAATATAATGCAGAAAAATTTGCAAATTAAGCATAATAGGTGAAAGAAATATTTTTCAATCCTATTAGCAGCTATTGTTCACATTTTTCTTATAAGCTTATATTTTCTCCTTGTTGTACCCTGAAACGTAATAACAGAAGATAGGAAATTAATTAGATCCATTAAAGAAGGCAATTAATTAGTGTTTTTTCTTCTTCTAAATCTTCACTCTTCAAGCCGTTGAGAACATAAGTGGTTTTAGGCTACACGTTATGAAGAAAAATTGAATACAAAAAAAACAACATAGGTGAATGGATTAATTATCGATTATTATGAACTTAATTAGTTTCCTTAAAATGGGTATATCACCTTCGATTTGTACCGCGCTTTATACGATAAACATGCCTGGCAATCTTATTCATTAAAATTGTAATAAGATATTTAACTCATTGAATTAAAATTCTTTTGCTTCCAAAACGTATACAAATTCAATTATTGCATTTTTCTGCGTGGAAACCAACGGGTGCTGGCTACAATTACATTTTCGGAAATGCAATTACCAAATTAAATGTAATTGCATTTTCTAGATATACTCTATGTTAGAAAGGAAATGTCAAGACATCGGAATTTAGATGATTCTCAACCATGTGTAATTCTTCGTTGAACTTCAAATTTGAATACCATTTAAAACTTTTCTGGCAGTTGTTTTACTTCTTTAACCCTTTCTAGAATTATAGTTAACTACACAAGAATTAGGATTACAGTCTAGAATTACGCTTAAAAATAGTGAAAATCCCATAGTATTTTAACTCAAATGTGTTACATTATGTATTTTTATCGAATTACGTTTTATGAAATGCATTCATTTCACCATGAAATATATGAACAGGTGGTAATAACTAGATATATTTGATATATGGGCAATATTTGCTAATCCTAATCCAGCGAAGCGCTACATGATCAAGACTGCATTGATAAGGGCCATTCAAAAAAGACGTCCTCAAGAGGGGGAAGGGGGTAGTCTGCTGGCATGTGGAAAGGAAAGAGTTGGAAAAGCCCTTATGGACGTCCACTAATGATGGTATTTTTTAGCTTTTGGGTTTTTCTTTTTTTTTTAAATGTACTTGAATTTGTAGATCCTTGGGTAAGTCGGGAATTATGACTAACTTTGTGTTAAACACCTATTTTATGCTGGAATTTCCCTTCGAGGACAGAATATTTCCGTTGCTCAGAAAAATCTGGAAAAATGCCGTGGAAAATGTCATGCTTGAAAATTTATAGAATGGAAATGTGTATGTTCCAACACATTTTTAGGACACCCTACTTTTCCAAAAAATTATGGACGTCTATGATGGGAAGAGGGAGGTGTCTGGAATAAAATGGACACGATGTTTACAGGGGGTAGGGGATGTCTTTTTTGAATGGCCCCTAAGACAATAATATATGACATCGTACTCAGATGGAAAAATTACATGGCCAAATATATGGCAATATCACCTATAACCTTTATATGTATGAGAACATTTTCGTAAAAATATTTTTAAATTTAATATTATAATTCTTTACATTAATGTTTGAAAACATGGACACATTTTTGTAAAAAATTGGACAAAATTTGTAAAAACGCCATATTCAGTCTGTATTTTCATGCCTGCAACATTGGCCATGGAGGATGCCTGTATTTCTTGGATGTGTTGTGTGCATTTGTTGGAAGTTCGCAGAAAACTGGGTTGCCAGCTTACATGAGCGTAAAAACGTCGGTAGAAAGATGTTTAGGAAGTGGCCCTAGGGGGGCGAAAAGAGCTTAAAAATATGCAACGTGTTTACCGAGCATTCTGAAGGCGCTGCACTCTCGTTGCTCTCTTAATTACAACCTTTATCCACATATCCTAGGGAGCTTTATTTATAATCGTGTGCCCATTTCTGTCTCTTTGCATCCCGCCACAATCCATAAATAAGGCTCGAATCTGAAATGATTATGCACACGAGCAGCTGTTGCCTTGGGAGACAAATACGCCATGATCTACAGGATGAGAGAGCGCAATCTTGATTAAAAGATGGAAAATGTCAGCTTTCAAGTAGTAAATCTGAGAGCAATTTAGACCCAAGTGATACTACGAACGTCGGAGGAAACCTCCTTATGAAGATGTACAGCAAGTGCAGAAAGAATTTTCCACATCATTGATAAATATACCATATCAGTTCTTTATCACACGAGGAGTTATTCGAACAGGGCCCATTATAAAAAGAGTAGCTTTTTCTAACAATTTTCATTCCAATTTTTAAACACTTTGGATTGCATCTGATGAATGGCATGTATGCAGTAGCTGTACGTCGTCGTTATTCTGAGAAAAGTTTGTTCTAAGAATTAGGAGATTCTGTGGTAGTAATGAAGAGATTCTGTTGCAGTAATGAGGAATTCTGTTGTAGTAATGAGGAGGTTCTGTTGCAGTAATGAGGAATTCTGTTGTAGTAATGAGGAGTTTCTGTTGTAGTAATCAGGAGATTCTGTTGTAGTAATGGGGAGATTCTGTTTTAGTAATGAAGAAATTGTTGTAGTAATGGGGAGATTCTGTTGTTGTAATGAGTAGATTCTGTTGTAGTAATGAGGAGATTCTGTTGTAGTAATGAGGAGATTCTGTTGTAGTAATGAGGAGATTCTGTTGTAGTAATGAGGAGATTCTGTTG
>JAQGBW010005532.1:0-11862 GCA_034698625.1 Julus scanicus
AGTAGGGCCTTAGGAAGTAGTAGGGCCTTAGGAAGTAGTAGGGCCTTAGGAAGTAGTAGGGCCTTAGGAAGTAGTAGACCATAAGAAGTAAATGGGCCAAATCTTATTTTGAAAACCCTGCTTGAGTTAGGAAATGGGTAATAAGGCCTTAAGAAGTAATAGGGCCATGAGAAGTAGTAGGGCCTTAAGAAGTAGTAGGGCCATACCTGATTTTAAGAAATCTGATCAAGTTTGGGAATGGGTAATAGGGCCATAAGAAGTGGTAGGGCTTTAAGAAGTAGTACGGGCTTAAAAAATAAATGGGTCATATCTGATTTTGGAAAAAAGCTGCTCGAGTTGGAAAATGGGTAATAGAGCCATAGCTGATTTTAAAAACCCCACTTGAGTTATAAAATGGGTAATAAAGTCTGAACAAGTAATAGGGGCCATACCTGATTTTTGAGAAATTGTATCGAGCTTGGGAACGAGTAATATGGTCATAAGAATTGGTAGGACTTGAAGTAGTAGGGTCTTAGAAGTAAATGGGCCATATCTGATTTTGAAAAACTCGCTTGAGTTACGAAATGGGTAATAAGGTCCTTAGAACTAGTAGGGCCATATCTGATTTTTGAGAAGCGTGCTTGAATTATGAAATGTGGTATCAAATAGTTTAATGGGGCCATATCTGATTATTTTTATTTAATCTCTTTTTGTTTGGCTGTGTGTAGGTTTTAAAATTTCACCCATTAAAAGTGATAAGGTTGTATTTCACCTTTAGTTTGAAAATGTTCTTTTTCAACTTGTCCATGTGGCCCCATTAGCCTCCTCTGATCTGCCCAACTCTTGGCACTGTGCCAGATAAACCAGGAAAGGCAAATCAATATTAGTTCCTGGACAAACCTCTCAAAAGACCGGAAATGTACAGAGTGGTTTTGGGTGGAGCATCTGCATGACAAAGCTCAAGCAGGCCTCGTACAACAGAGCCTGATGAGTGATCTAACCTAACCTGACCTAGCCTAACCTAAATTAGACTAACCAAGTCTAGTTCAACTCAAAAAGAATATGTTCTACATATGTGATCCGCATTGGGTCCTTCTCTGGCAATGTTATCGCCCTACCCGTATATCACATCTAATAAATTTGATAGGCACTCCAACTCAGCGAATCTGACTAAAACTCAAACAACATATGGATTTCGTGGCGGAAAAAGATGGCCACCGATGGATAAAAAACACTCTGGAAGAACAGCGCTAATAATGGACATAGTGGGTCCCAATTACACGGTCAAATCACTCCGATGGATGGCAATTAAGATATCCCTGGCTTAGATTTCACGCTTTTTGGTATAATAATCACGGATAACTGCGTTGCGATAGAAGAGATCACATTTACGGACTCAATAGACCATCACTTATTTTTTCCGGTGATCTGACTATTGCACGCATAACTATCCAGCACAAAAATTAAATGGAAACGCGTAAAAGTTAAAGGGCGCCCAAAACTTTTTTTCGGGTTTTTGTCCATGACTTCTGCGGTGTGGACCCTGCTTAAGAAATGAAAGAGGAGGAAAGTTCATATTTCATTCATTGTTGTCACGCTATTGTTTCTGTTTTCGGATATTATTTCTTGCTTAAACACCGTTGAGCAAGAGCGCCTTGCTCTTCTAATCGGCCTACTGCCATTTTGGAGAAAATAGTCATCGACCGATGTTGCTCTATCGGTTGATGACATTTTGGCCTGAACGGACTTGTAGCATGGGGGACCAACAAGGAATTCGTACCTGGACTTCGGCGGTGGTGACCTCCGGCTTAGGGTCCAAACCAATGAACCCTGATCGCGACGTTTCCAGTGGGGTAAAGGGGGATTATCGTCGTGTCTCGAAAGTCCATAGATGTTAGGGGCATTGAGATAGGGAGAGTATAGTTTATTTAGCTAAATAGACTTTAGTTTCTTTCAACATATCCTTTATGACGAACCCTCCAATAGGAGGCTCTCCCTTGGTCAGATCAGGACAAATAACCCTGCACTGAGGCTACTTTACTACAAGGCTACATAGCCTCATCTGTACACTTTTGCTGCTTTCTTGTTTCAAGGTCTACTTTGGTTAGTCTCGAGCAGTGGTGGCTCATACCTACTTTTAGTGGGGGTGAAGCTAGTTAGCACTGCAGGAGCAACAGTGTTCTCTCTCCCTCCAGCCTGACGTGCAGCTTCCTATGTGTGCATGTGCGCAACAGACAAACACCACGCTGCTAAAACTGCGAAGCGCACAGTTCCATGCAAGGATTTTCTTTTTCACTAAGTGGGGGAGGGCTTAGGGATTAGTGAGAAAAGAACTCATTACATTAAATGTTACAGATGATAATACAGAAAACTGAAGAAAGAATCCAATTTAATACCATAAAACTAAAATAAAAAAAAATTTAAAAAAACAATGAAGAAAAGTAAAAAAAAGAAGAAAAAAAAAGTAAATAAATAAATAAACACAAACTCATATTCAAAATAAACCACTAAAACAATAACAAAAAATATAGGCAAAATAGGCTGAGTCCTGTAAAGCCTCTACATTGTATATCAAGTGATAGGGGGTGCTGCAGTTCCACAGTGCCTACAGACGAGCTGCCACAGGAATTATCATAGAATACCTCCTTCCCACTCCTCTGGATTAGTGTTGCCAAGCAAATGTTTGCGAGATGCTGTCGGTAGGTGGTGCTAGTGATCACTTTGCTGTTAACTTGATAACGACTTGTGAGAATGTTTGGATGGTTTTTTTTCCAGAGTACATTCATAGTTTACGATATGGTGAAGAAGTAAAAACGCGTAATAGATAGTGTTGCTAAAAGTCCTTATCGTACTTGGCATTTTCCTAATCTACAAAGTGATTTCTAGGATAAATGCATGACTGAATTCAATTTAGACACAAATTAAAGAGGAACTTATCGATCCCAAAAACCAAATTGGCTTGACGACCTCTCCTTGAATTGAAGAAACAAATTACGTAAAACATCACTCGTATCAACAAAATATAAATATTCAATATCAAAATAAATTTCAGTAAAAAATGTTTGCGTTTGATTAAATATTAATAAAAAATTCAGTGACGTCATGAGGATGTTTTTATTTGCCTTTTCAATGTCTTCCTGATATCAAAACCTTGTAAAAATTTATCATAATAATAATAATAATAATATTAACTTATTTATTACACAATATTCAGTAAAAAACAAATACAGTAAAAAAATGTTTGTATTTGTTTTCAGTGACGTCATAAGAAAGCTTTTATTCCCTTTTTCAATGTTTTCCTGGTATCAAAAAATTATCCAAATTTGTCATAATATTAACTTATTTATGACAAAATTTTGACAAAAAATGATAACACTTTTTGACATGATAAAAGTTAATAAGTTGGAACTAATCCTAATTCCGGTGACCTCATGAGGACATTTTCCCATTTTTGGATATCATTTGATATAAAAAAAAACATGTTTATTAAATTTATATCAGAATTAAACATTGTTGTTTGTGTATAAAAAATCATGTACGAATTTAAAATAAATTGAAGTCAAGTTTATTGTTTTAGTGGGTCGATAATAATTCGTTTGTCACGGTGAAAACAAAGTGAATTTCAAAAGAAATTCAGAGTGATATCAAAGTGGGACATGCTAGTAATCGATATCATAAAAGTTATCACCCACGACTACATTCAAATTCATACTAGAAAAATAGAGATAAAAAACCCCAAATGTTTATCTTAAAAATAATTTTTTCATAATACTTCCTATGTGAAAACCATGTAGATTATCAAATAATCTTACTGACTCATAATTCAATGACTCTTTGTGTGGAATAGCAATGTGTTAATTTAAGAAACTAGGGTGAACAAGATATATAGGGACCGTGCATAATCATGTATGGACCCAGCGCCGGATTTAGGGTACTTGCGGCCCTATGCCAAATTAACCCGAGCGGCCCCCCTATTCCCTGGCAGTGGCAATTAGCGTTAATATTTATTTTTGATATGTACATTGGTTATTTAACTTATTTTAATTAGATAATTAGATTGCACGTATTCGATTTACACGTTTTATGCAAAACGCTGCGGCCCCCTTTTGCTTGCGGCCTAGTCGGCCTTGTGGTAAATCCGGCGCTGTATGGACCATGAACATGTATGGGGCATATTCCATTCTAAAGCCTCATCCACACCAATGAAAGCACGGAGCAAAAGCAAAGTTTTCGATAAAAGTTTGCTTACCAAGTTTCCGCAAACTTCTAACCATTTTTGCTTTCAAAGCATTATGCCGAACGTAAAGAGGTGGTCGGGATAAAAGGAAACAAATGTCTTCACTTTATGGCTCTTGTATCAACGCATATACTCAGCTATCGGGGGCGTGGAAAATTGCATGTGTTGTTGTTGGCGAGCTGATGCGGAGGGAGAGAGACCTCACCTCGAGGAGAGCTGGGGGCCAAGAGAGAGAGCCTAATGGTGTTGACCACTATGTCAGCCAGATGGCCTTGGGCAGTGTTCAGTGCCCCTGATGCTGTTGGACGTCGGGACGTCACCATGTCCACTGGGGAGCCAGAGCCGCCACAGTCCATCATGCCTTGGACACATTCCAGGAGTAATTCCTGTGTTTCCACTCCTCCTTAGTAGATAGGATAAACAAATTCGCCCGCCCCTTTTCTTAAATCTACCTCATTGCCTCCAACCATACCTGAATCTAAACATGACCTTCTTCTTAAATAAATTTCTGCTCCATCTCCCCCTTAACCACAAATAGTACCTGTCCCAAAAATGGCTACATCCAAATTTCCCCAAATCATTCATGCCCCCTATGCACAACCAAATCCAACAACTGGCACCATCTCCTTTACACCAACTAAAGCGCATTCACCCTTACTTCCCCCAATACAGCAGTGAAATTATCACCATTTCTTTTATCTAACATTAATAATAATCTCCCAACCTTGTGGTTAACTTTTCGCATTGCCAGCATTCTAGCCATAGCCTAACAGCCATTAGCCAAGGCCACCAAGCTTTGATTTGAATTTGAATATCATGCTTTTTTACATGAACATATTAATATCAATGTAACTAAGACGTGATGAGCTAAAACTCACAGTGTTAATAAATAACCATTTCGCACTCAGCCATCGGCTAAATTTGCAGCCGGTGTGCGGACTAAATTCGAGCATACACATGTGGCGACACTCGTAAGACGTGGCTTGAAAATGCCTTGCCACCATGTGTAGCCACGTTGGCCCCAATTTTTGCTGTAGGGTCCCAGACGATGACGTCATGGTCTGTCCCCATTTGCTTTTCAAGTTTCGTGTTTCCGCGTTTTATATTTTCAAGTTTCGCGTTTTATATTTTCAAGTTTCGCGTTTCATATTTTCAAGTTTCGTGTTTTCGTGTTTCGCGTTTTCTTGTTTCCGTGTTTTGTGCTTTCGCGTTTCGTGTTTTCGTGTTTCATATTTTATGTATTGTGTTTCATATTTTCAAGTTTCGTGTTTCCGCGTTTTATATTTTCAAGTTTCGCGTTTTATATTTTCAAGTTTCGCGTTTCATATTTTCAAGTTTCGTGTTTTCGTGTTTCGCGTTTTCTTGTTTCCGTGTTTTGTGCTTTCGCGTTTCGTGTTTTCGTGTTTCATATTTTATGTATTGTGTTTCATATTTTCAAGTTTCATGCATGTTTCATATTTTCAAGTTTCATGCATGTTTCATATCTTTAAGTTTCATGTTTTCGAGTTTCGTGTTTCCGTGTTTCATATTTCATGTATTGTGTTTCATATTTTCAAGTTTCATGTTTCATGTTTTGTGTTTCATGTTATCTGAAAAATCACCTTTTGCAGGGATGACATTTAACCCTCTGCTTTAAGCCCTTGTCATTGTTTAGAAACCCCCAGATTGGTTGGTTTTACCATGGTCAATTGCTTAATCGACTGTTAAATGTACAAAAAATGTACAAAAAATGTACAAAAAATTAACAAAAAAAAATGCAGAAAATATCTGGAAAAAAATATTGAAAAAATAAAAAATATTGAAAAATAGTCAAAATATTTAAAATTTAAAATTTATCTTTGATTAGTTTCAGATTAATAATTTCAATTTAATGTAAACCCTTTTAAGCCTGTATTAATCTTCAAAAATTATCCTGGACAAATCAAGCTGTCATCATCCGGGTCAGGTTAAGATCTCCGTTATCAGTCTCGTGTAAAGCAATTGCTAAACACGATGAAATCTCGAGTGTCCCATATTTAGATAACAGACATTTCTAATGAAAAGCACATCGAGGACGTATCATTTATCAATTAGATAAGCTTTTTTCAAAATCCATTTTATTTTAATCTCAATATCATATTTGTACGTGGCATTCTCACAATCGAACGGACTTTTTCAAAATATACACCTCGATTTTTGGGACTGCGAGAACAACCAATATGAGTGAACAAGTTCTGTAAGGTAAGCGAGTACTCGAGTACGGACTTAAAACTTTAATTTAACTTATGAAAAAATACTACAAAATTTATATTTAAAAACTTGTGATTTTTAAAGATTTGTTGTGCCATGAAAAATTTGGCAGCCATTTTGAATCTTGCAGTTGTGACACTAAACTCATGACAAATTTATTAAATTATTATATTTGTAAGTTTATTGAATTTTAATAAATTTCACTGAACTTTATTGAACTTTATTGATTATAATTAAATTTTCGAAATTTGTCACAAATGTTCAAAAATTTGAAAGAAATTTTATTAAATAAATTATAAGGGAATTTTTAACTATTTTAATTTGAAATGGCCCATATATGAGAAAGTATGGTCCATGCATGGTTATCTATGAGTAATACATGTCCGAATTTGACCCATGCATGTTCATGACCTATTATTGGAAAAATATGGGCCATACATTCTATCTATGGCCCATTATGGTCCGAATATGTTCCATATATGGCCTAAACATGGCTATATATGACCCAGACATGTCCACATATAGCCTGTCCACCTTGGATTAATAATTAAAGCAGAAAAGTTAAAAATATTCTTTGAAAATTTGATAATGTTATCATAAGTGATATGGAAATGATGCAACTGTGAAATGGCGGCCATCTTGATTCAAAATGGCCGCCTATATAAAGCATTTCAATGAAAGTTAATAAATCATAAATGTGTAAGGACATCAAGGACGATATAACATGAAATGCTCTTTTAATAGCTTTTTTTTGTGCTGTCATATCAAAGCTTGTTATCTTTGATTTATAAACTTTTGATCTGGACACAAGATTAGAACATCAAATCAGCACGTAATTCGATAAAAAACAACATCATTCCAGTTTTTTGTGACACTCAATTTGTGCCGCAATATTTTATGCCACATTTTTATATTTGATATTTTCCCATTTGTCAACATAAATTCCCGTGTCAATGAAGTCTTTTATAGAAGTGAGTGTCTAAAAGTGGTTTTTCTATTTTGGTTAGAAATAACCGATTTGACAGCGAACCAATCTGTGTCCAGAACCAAGAACTGACCAATCAGGAATAAATATCCGTAAACAACCATGAGTTCCAACAAGGCAAATGGTGTGACATCCCCAAACAAGGTGAAAGAATTGGCAGGGATCTTCCAAAGTCCTGAGGAATCCAAAACTGGTCCTTCATCACCGATGAGACAACAAGAAGCAAGGGCAACCAGAAGGGCCTATGCAGTGGGTAAAACTAGTATTGTCATCGAGGACAAGGACTCCAAAAACAAGTTGGTGTCAAGGGCCAAACCAGGTACAAAAGTAGGGGACCTTGCCCAAAACTATCATCAACCGCAACAATTTTCGGCACCAATGAGTCCAAGACCACCGACAACACCGACGTCTCTCGCTCCCGTGATCCTGCGCTCCAACTCCAGACCAAGTCCAAGTCCAAGTCCAGCAGTCAACGGTACCACTAGCAACCCATTCAAGGTCCCTTCATCAACCCCTGTGAGGATCACATCTTGGGATGCCGGAAAGCTGGATGACTTCCAACAGACAGAGTCAGTGAAGGCAAGAGCAGCCCGGATGAACTCCCAACCAGAATTTCTGGAAGCGATCAGAAAGCCGCCCACTCCCGGAAAGCTCAACACAACTGCATTCTTCCCATCATCAGGCGTGGCCAGTTCCTCCCAGAAACCCAGGGAAGAAGAGGTTTCCCCACCACTCCAGGAAAGTTACCACGAACCAGAACCTCTGAAGAGCGAGGAGGAGGACCATCAAGACCAGTACCAAGAACACAATCACTGGAATGAGTCAAGTCCTGCGGTGGATGAGGACACCAACAATGACTACAGAGATGAGGAACCAGAAGATGATGATCATGATCAGGAGGAAGGTCATCAAGAAGATCATCAAGAAGATCACCAAGAAGAAGATCATCAGGAGGAATATCACCAGGAGGAAGACAAGGAAGAAGAAGACAATGATAATGACAGAGGTTATAGGGATGATGACAATGATGACAATGAGGACAGAGATTCCAGACACGAGGATGGGCATGATGGAGAAGAGGGTGGTCTCTATCAAGAACCAGAATCCAATCACGATGATGATTCAACGAGGGCAGAAGAAGAGGATACCCGCTCGGATGATGGCGGTGATGGTGCTGAAGAAAATGAAAGTAATAATGGTGATGAAGATGGTCACGAAATTTCCAATGAGGACAATGAATAAAAAATTATAGGATTATTAAAAAGGATATTTCATATCTTCGATGAAAAAACAGCTCATTAGATTTCAATAACGAGAGGCTCGGAGATGAGCTTTACTCAAGTATGCCGAGAGAAACACATATAGTGCAATCCCTTCCTTGCTTACACTCCTGCATTCTGTGTAATCCCATCACTCAAACATGTTTTAAATGTTCAATAATTCTCATAAATTCAATTTAGGAACTATGCAAATGTGTTTTGTTTCTTTCCTTTTCTTCAATTTTCTGTCTATTTCTTCTTCTCTTTAGTTTGCTTCTTTCCTTTTCCTTATTCTCTGTACCTTACTCCATGCTTATACAATAAAACCTGGTTACTCCAAACCCCTTAATCCGAAATCCGAAAAGTTAATCCGTTAACCCGCTATTTTGGATAGTCAGAAATCCGAAAAACAGAAACTAGGCTAGGTAGAAAATAAGTCAAAATTGTAGGAATGGTGACAGTGTAGTTTATTCAAAAAGAACCCATATCACTAAAGGAGAAGTGACTTAAGAGTGAACAATAGCAGGTATTGAATATAATATGAAGTTCCAAAGAAAGTCAGATAAAAGATAACACCAGTCAACACAGTAAACAAACAATAGAGGAGGTTAATAATGTAAGGTCAGGTCCCACTTCCAAACAAAGGAATACCTTAAGTTGGCCATTACTGGAGATTCATTGCCAGGAGGAAAAAAATTGGGAGTGCTGCATACCAAAGACAACCCCTGCCGCCTTAAGGGTTGACAAAAGGCGGGTACATCAAATAAAAGTTAGGAAAGATAAGGAGATAACCCTCTTCTCACCAAGGATATCAGACAGGGGGAGGGGCCAGACTAGCTGGAGACTATGACACTAGCAGTAGGCGCCAGTAGTCCACCAATGGGAGGGAGGCAGTTAATGGTGCATCACTAGAAGCAAAAACAAGGTTAGGTCAACAACAAGATACAATTTTGATGCAGTATTAGGAATCGGATATTCAGTACACCTATACTTCGCTATACGACTGCTATTTATACGACATTTTGCTATAACTGACTTTTTTTTTAATTATGGGTCTTTTTAGATTTACGGCACACAATGCTTGGTTATACGGCCAAAAATGTCGTTATATATCTATATTGATTCATCATACGGCATTTGACTTTACGTCCAACTTTTCCAAAATGTATCTAGGCCGTAAAGCGAGGTATCGTTGTAAACGATACCTCGCTATACGGCATTTCGCTATAACTGCATTTTTTAATTATGGCACTTTTTCGATTTATGGCCCACAATGTTTTGTAATACGGCTTTTCGCTCTACGACATCTTTTCCAGAGCGTTTCGTGGCCGTAAAGCAAGGTGTTGGTGTACATTAAATACGTTGATCAACTTTCTTCAGCTCATGCGCACTATACAAGGTCTGAAATTTTTTGCGGCACACTGATGAACTTGTATAGACATAAGCATCTTGTACCTTTTTTGGGCCTTTCCACTAAATGTCCGCACATGTATCAACCCTACTCAAAGCATCCGCGACACTCGGGAACTCTTGGCGGAGAATGAGCGTGCCACGGCACACCGGTTAAAAAATACTGAGATAATATACACACATGATGTACATATAGTATGTAAATTCATATAAAAATGTATATAAACATGTTCGACCAGGTCTCGTACCAAATTTGTTCGGATTAGCGAGTTTCAACTGTACTTAAAACTGAGATTCTTTTCCTTCAAGTTTCCTATAAGTTTCCTTTTTCCTCTACTTAAGTTTTCGTTTTCCTCTACTTAAGTTTTCTTTTTCCTCTACTTAAGTTTTCTTTTTCCTCTACTTAAGTTTTCTTTTTCCTCTACTTAAGTTTCCTTTTTCCTCTATCTAAGTTTCCTTTTCTTTCACTTTTCCTTCTTTCTTTGCCTTCTTTCCTCTTCCTTTTCTTCTGACCATTTGCATATTTGCTAATGTTTGTTTTTCCTTTCCTGTCATAGCCAATCTTTTACCATAACTTTCAAACAACTCATATTTTGATCATCCAAATTTTCATTCTTTGTCTATATTTATGCAAACAAGTAGCTTAATATTTAAACAATCTTATGTCACAGATTACTCTCTGCTAGTTACATCTCAATGTATTATAGGGTTTATGTTGTAGAAAAAAAGGGTTATGAGAGAATAAATTCCTCAATATATGGTGGAAACGAATTATAAAATAGTTAATTTTATCATTTTTTGTTGTCTTTCTGCAATAATGCTTCATAATCAGTTATTTCTACAAAACTGTTTTATTCATCATTAATGTCAGCTAAGACGTGATTATGTCTACCAAAAGGTACAGTAATAAATACCACATTAATTTTATATGTAACATATTGTTGGATAACAAATTAAAAATTTAGATTATTACTTTCAGATATTTTGCAAAGTAAAGTTAATTGTACCAAAATTCAAGTGAGGCTTATTTTTGTTTTTTACTACTAGAAAGTAGGTCATGTTGGGGGTGAAGATGGTAAAATACTCCTTATGGTTAGTCTAAGTTGATGACATTTCCAAGTGCTGGTTACAAAATTGTTTATGAAAACATTTCCACGAATAGGAAGTGAAAAATGTATGAACTCTGACCTCTAAAAGTTAAACCTTCATCACTCCTTAATCAATCAACTGGTACTTAAGATCCTGGTAGATTAGATATGGCTGCATCATTTTTTGAGAATGTTTCGTAATTTGGTAAAACAAATTGAAGAAAAATTGCACCGTAATGCTGTATTCTTGTTGAGTATAATATGTCGAGGGTGGAGCTTTAAAAACAAAGGGGCGGCGCTTTTGTTCGCATGCGAAGGTCCCAAAACGCACTAAAGTCCGGACAGTGAGAACATATCATTATGCATAAAAATATTATGCTATAAAATCTCAACTTATGAGGCTAGGCGCACACTAGCAACTTTTTAGAAAGCAACTAAATTTTGGGCTAGGCGCACACAAAGCAATTTTTTCCCCACTTTTGATCACCCAAAACCTGTTGGTCTTATCACAAACAGGTTTTAGGTAATAAAATCGCCCAACAATGGAACCAGTTTCAATTACAGTAGAAACTCGATTATCCGGACTAATAGGAACCAGGGGTCATCCGGATAAGCAAAAATCTGGATAATCGAGTTTGTACTGTATAGGGCAATTTCTGAGCTGCCAGTCAGTGG
>JAQGBW010005533.1:0-11858 GCA_034698625.1 Julus scanicus
GGAATTAGTCAACTGTTTTGTTTACTTGAAACACGAGGTGTTTGGTGTCACTAATGACATATGCTACAGTTTGTGAAGAGGAATTTGATATGGCCCTATATACAAACAATCGTAAGCGTTCATGAGCTCGTGGCAAATGAAACCCTGATGTTAGACCAATTTGTCTTAATGTTTGGGTGGCAAGTTCATTTTGTTTACTACAGATATAAACATGTGAACGTTCGTTAAATACAATGTTCTATTCGTGATGAATGCGTTGCCAATCAACTTTAGTCAAAGTAATTTGTCACAATCGTGTGTGATTTTTTACTTTTTTTTCTGAAACTTCTGAGCTGGTCTGTAACGAAATATAAAGGTTTTTATCTGGAGGGTATTGTTCAAATTTTATTTTTTAGACAAAAAAATCTTTTTTAAAAGGTCTTCTTTTTCATCCTATTTTATTTTATATAAAAAGCTTTTCTTCAAATTTCTTTGAAGGGACACTTTGTAGAATTCTATTTTTGTCCCTAAGGATTTTTTCCTCTTTTTTTCGTACATTAATCGTAATTCTTTTGTGCTGGTGCTGTTACACCGTGGGAAAGCCTTTAATATCTGCATCCACTTTTATGTGCAACGCTTTTTTAAATGTGCAGGTTGCGTGATAATTCGTAGCACCAACTTTTTTTGGTCGAAAAATATGGTGCTGGAAGGTTACGGTCAGCAATTTTGTTGTTTCCTGTCTGTCGACAAATTATGAGGGTATGCGGGCCTATGCACAACTGCTTTTTTTCTGCTCTCCCTGTAATGGCATTTCCTATGAAGTATGGGAAAATAGTTAAAGGGCTCCTGCTCACTTTTTATGGTCCCAAATGTAATATAATCTCTGTTAACCATGTTTTTGGATGTTTTTTGTGAAGTTGACACTAATTTAATTCGATGTAGTAAATTTGAAATACCATGCAATGAGGGTAATTTTATTGTACATTATTTTGGAATAAAACCTTTTAGAAAATAATATACAAAAGTTTATGATTATTTTTATGCTAATCTCTGCTATTACCTTACATTTGCACATAAAAATGTCACCTTTGAAAATTATTTTCATTCACAGAATAATTGAATTCATGGTGCAAGATATTAGTGAAAATGCCTTAGCAGTTTTAGTTTACCAATACCATTGCCATTAATAATAGCGCCTTATTGTATAGTACACCTTTACAGGGTTCCCACAACCTGGAAAATCCAGGAATGTCACGGAAGATACCTGGAAAGCCAGGGAGATTTTCAAATTGGTCCTCTAATTGGTCGCTACAATAATTTGCTATAAGCTTGTTAAGCCATGTTTGGAAAAAACATAAAAAAATTATTTTAAAATATTTAACTTAGAAATGTTTTCAAATGCCTTGGAAAAAACCCCTGGGATATCCGGGAATTTCATTCTAAAAAAATGTGGGAATCCTACTTTAGCACAGAAGTTTCGAATGTCCTGACAAAACCTGGAATGTCAGGAATTTCATTCTAAAAATGTGGGAACCCTGTTTTATCACAGAAGTATGCTGTTGTAAATGACACAATGAGTTGCACAAAATGCTCATGTTTCTATAGTTGATCAAATGCCTGGAGCAATGCAAATCGTAAGAATCATGGACCTTAAATTACAAGAAAATAGCCTTTAATTAAGATTTCTCCGAATGTTTTTTTGTGGTCTTTTACAGCCCTCCAGCTTAATGTCCATCAACATCATAAAAAAACGTGCAATGATACGCATTAGCAGACTAACGCTAATTTGCAGAGTAAGTATCCTGTCTGTTTGTGCCCCATTGCGAGGACCCTGTGAATGCCTCAGTTTCGTTTCCACGCTTTGGCAAATTGGCTTAAATTTGTCTTTCCGATAGCTGTGATTTTGATCCTTGGCTAGGGGATGGAGAGATTTTTAAAAACCCTCTTTTGTTCTTTAACCATGATAAGTGAACAAAACACACGTGTTGTCCGTGCCCCTGTGCCCTTTGTCCGGGATAACAGTTCAGTGCATTTGTGTTTCTCGACAAACACCCCCTGATTCGCTATTTTTGCATTTTCATGCGATCATTAATCGATGCAGTCATTAAGGACGTGATTCATATGCACGACGTTGATGGGCTTCCTTGTTCGACTTGACAAGCTCAACTACCGTGCAGATTTGCAATAATCGGGCTACTTTATTTCGCTTTTTGAAAATGACCATCAACAATTGAATCGACTTCCCCCCTCGCCTATAGGGCCGATATTGACCAGAATGTAAGCCAGGTCACAGCTTTGCTTATCGGAGATTGTATGGCAACTAATCTATCAAATTTCGGATTACGCTGACCGCGCATTATTTGGAATTAACTGCTGGAAAAAAAAATCTATATGCAGTATATTTGATCAATGTACTTTAGTACAAAAATGAAGAATGCAGATGGTCGTTTATCGTTATCAATTCACAAAATTGCTCTTGAGGACACTCTTGTAACTAGTGTTTGGATTTCATGTTCACTAATATACTGTACAGGGTGGGTGGCAACAAAAAGAGGGGACCCTTTTTTCATAAATTCGTAACTTTTTTGGAAGTTGTAAGTGTACTGAACAAAGATTCGTGATGTCAAAGAGTTAAGACGCCGAATTCTGGCCACTTGGGATGGACTTAATCAAACAGTAATCGACTCGTCAATAGCCCAATGGCGCAAGCGCCTCCGGCCATGTGTTGCAGCGGATGAAGTACATTTTTAGTACAAATTGAAATAGCTGTTTTGTTCGTACGTTTGTTGTTTATATTTGTGCAAAATTGGGTTCACTTTGATTAAAAAACAAAAAAGTTACGGATTTATGAAAAAGATTCCCTCTTTTTTTTAGGGCCACCCTGTATATTGGATTTACGAGAAAAGTTCAACATATCACGTATTCCATTAACTGCGGTTCCATTTGTTTAGATCTTAATGTTGCATCTCGTCTGTCATGGTTGTTATAAATGATCCCGCAAAAGATTTGATGACCAAATCAGCTGTACTAGTGTAAGATTATCCTTGTAGAGTGTGTTTCTATCCCTATGCGGCTGTTGTGGTTTATGCATAGATGCACCTTTTTCTGATAACATATAAATGGATGAACAGATTTGGTGGCCAATCACGTAAATTGTCACAATTTGTTCAGCGTTGACGGAGAGGGAATCCCGGAATTGCATGCTGATGAGAAAAAAAAAATCCAACCAATTATCTCTGTTTATCCCACCTGAATTTGGTGAACTGGAAATGAAAGTAGAGAAATGGTCCAGAAATTCATGAGATGCTCCCTCCAATCTCGTGTGAATGCTATTTCGAGTAGTATTTTTGCGGTGCTTGGTGAGGCACTTTCATGGTTGATGAAAACCTCCGATGAATGCAATGATAGTAGGGAATATGAATGCCTCTGGGGGACATCCCTTTGATTCACGATCACTTGCCATTAATGTCATGGTCACTTGGTTCCATATCCCTAGATTGGACGAAACGGTCGGTGTAATGGACAGCGGTTTACCAGAATTTCAATGATGTTTGTGGCTGACCAAATGGAGATTCTTCATTCGATTCCATCTTTTTGGAATATTACTTAGGGGCCATTCAAAAATTGACTCCCTCCCCCACTGTCCACATGGTTGCCCCCTCCCCCTCATGGACGTCCTTAATATTTTTGAAAAAGTACAGTGTCCAGAAAATTGTGTGGAACATACAAAGGCCCATCCAATTAATTTCCAATTACCCGCCTCGCTTCCAATTCCACGAAATTTTTCCACATTTTTCTGATTAAATGGAAATCTCCCAAGCTGGAAGGGATAATTCCAGCATTAAATTGGTGTTTAATTCAAATGTGGACTTAATTCCCGGGGTTGAAAAAATTCATGTACATTTGGGACTGGGGACACGTTTCTTGAAAATTTTCTTCTGGTGTCATCTCATTTTTCACTTACCTTTAAAATTCAATTAAGCAGAAAATCCTACAACTGAAACATGGAAGTCCATAATGGCTCCCACTGTCCACATGCCGTCAGACCCCCCTTGAGGACCTCCTTTTAGAATGGCCCCTTAGTTGCGGTTGTACTTCCCCAATTAGACCATGGTGTTACAAAAATAATATTCACACCAGTTTAGAGTATGACTAATACAGGTCTTTGAAAATGATATTTTATGAAAATGTAGTGTTTTTTGTATAAATTAAATTGCTTGTATAAAATTGAATGAAATTGTTAAAACTGACAACTGTCCATGGTCCATTCTTTTGAATTGGACTGCAATATTTATTCTTCATTTCATTGAGAGGGTGGTTTCATCTGAAAATTGAATTTTTCTGAAGGAAATAATGTATTTTAGCATGAGATTTTATGAACCGAACATAAGTGCAAGCATGGTGCCCATGAAAGCCTTTCACTTCATTTCCTCACTGCCAGCGGATTTTGCGACTCTTGTCATTTTGAATGGTGGATAGATGGTAAGAAATTATGAATGGTGTATTTAAAGATAATTTATGCGGTGTACCTAATGATTCGGAATTTTTATGGTTTGCAGTCTGTTCTCCAACGCCATTTTCATGTATATATTTTTTTTTCTGAAATTTTCTTACTGACGAAACCGCAGTATGCCAATTGTGTGTAGCTTATTATCCAGAATACAATAGAACAGTGTAAGGGGTTATATGTATGCATTATTGTACTTGTTAGGGCTCTCAAAAATATATGGATTGCAGCTATGAATATACATTAATTTTAATCACATGGGCGGTAAGCTTGGCAGCTGCAGGAAATTTATTGGGAGAGGACATTGCCTATTTTTGCTCTTTTGTGTTTGGTTTTGTGAATGTCAATTCCTCGATTTCAAAAGGCACTATCCAGACACCGATATTTTATATTGTTTTAGCATATAGTGTTACTGACACTGGTCCTGCCTTTTCCTGAAGCATGCAAATTTGAAAATTGGACATGCAATGCACTGAACTATATTCATTTAACCGAATACAATGCTCGGTGTAGACACGTTTTTGACACAAAAAAAAGCTTCTATCAAGCCAATATCCTACAAATGTAGTTGCTCTTTAGTACCTATTGATATAGAGTATTACTAAGAATTCAATTTTTCAAGAAAGTGGGGAAAAAATCGCTAATATTATATTAGGTTTCATTTTGTTTGATATTCCTAACAAGGAAAAGTGCCTTCATCGTCCTCTATATAGTGATTGTTGTTCATTTTAGTAGGGAATATTTTCACCCAATCTTCATGTGAACGGGGTTATGCTTTGACAATAAGTTTCAAAAATAGTCGTATATCAATCCCTGGTGCTAACTTTATAGCATTTTAGCCACACATGAATAGCGAGAGATAAAAAAATATTCAAGACTGCCTTTGGGTGGACATCTTTTATTTGGATCATTTGCGAAATCTACGTGTGCTTTGGATGTAAAGCGGCTTAAAAAAATAATGGCCCTGAATAATACACGCACCATTAAACCGACCAATTTCTGTGCATATCATTAGAGAACTTGCGAATGGAGTATGGCAGGTTTTTTTTTTAACAAAGGCCTCAGTAATATATTTGATATTTCCTCTTTTGCATATCTATTTTTAATACCCTAAACGGGAAAATTTTAAATCTTGTATAACTGCCAATGGCAAATGACTATCAAACTGATCCCTTAATTCCCGGTTGATTAAACCTAAAAAAAGGGAAAGGGGTTTCTGTAGAATTTATGGGGCTTTTTTTTGTGTAGCATAAGGATGAGACAGTTTACTATTTTACAGCTTGGTGTAGAAGCTAGCTTCATGGATTTATTTATGTATTTCATTTAAAATTATTTTTGCTTGACTTCATGGAAATGATGTCTGGAATCGAACGCCGTCTATGATGCTTTCACTGCAACTGTCAAGTGAATTGGATTTTCGTTTTTTTTTTTAAAAAAAAACCTGGGTTTTTCCATGATTTACTTTCAGACTATTTCTTAAAAGACGTCTAAGTCTGTTATTTTGTTTTTCGCAATTCACAATTAGCGAAATTGATGTTTTTTTTATATATATTTTCTAATAAAATGAGCAATCTGCAATTACCCACCCATAACATGTACAAGACATTACTATGATGGAGATGGAACATATAACTTGTTTCCTGCTCTTAATGGCCATTATAGTGATGATTTTGGACGAATGCACATTATTTCCATATTCCGCTCCATTCCATCATTTCCCAAAATATCTTAACTAACGTAACTTAACTAACTTAAGAGTCGTTTACTCGTTTTTTAAAAAAACAAAATTTTCTGCATCCTGCAAATGTATTTCTGAAAAATGTCAACTGTCTCTTCCTTCAGACACCATGACATCAGCCAGTTGTATTATCCAAAGTCAGCAATCAAACCTCGTTATTATTCAAAGTCCCTCGCCCTTTATTACCAACTATAAAACAGGCTTATACACTCTTTTAATCGAATTTATGCCATTTCCTAGACGTGATTTCAACTTGAAAGTCCTGCTTAGAGAGCGCGAATCATTAATTCAAAGCCATACTTGTTTTTGGAATATTTATGTCCACGCATATCGAATGAGAGTACAATTAATGCTGGCATACATTTAAATTTGGTCGCTTTTCACTCAATTTAGTTCGTTGGATGGATTTTTCCCCCGAATGTGTGGATGTGGTTGGAATGACAGGCAGTTATTTATATTTTATCGTTTTTAAAAGATTAATCATGCGAGTTTGGGGCATCATCCCCTCGCCATTTTTTTACATAGCTTTTCTATTAATTCATCATTTGTTTTGTGCGCCATCATTACGTGCTTGCCAATATCTTGGGTACAATTACCAAGCTGGGTTAATTCCTATTTATGACTAATGCTCTGAATACAGTGCATTAAAATATGACATTGTGCATTTTATATTCGAGATCATAATTTGAGTAGTTGTTAGACATTGGTAAACGTTTTATTGGAACTTGATCCTAATACTTGTTTGTGCAAAAAAACATGATGGACAAGGACATCACTGCTGTATTATTGAAAATGTTTTATTGTGGCTTTAGGAACAAGGATGGTTTCCAATGACAGGATACCAATGATTGCTGGAGAGTGGAGAAGCCACGTAACTGATAAATTGGTGGATAAACACAAACAGTCGGAAATCGCCCGAATCTGGAGATTTCTATTTTGTTTTTTGCTTACATCTAACACTGCTGGCAGGAACACGTGTTGCTTTCATGGCTGAGAGATTTAATTTCCTCTGACAAACACTTTTGGAGCATTTTGATGGATTTTCAAGAGGAGGGTGCCTATTTTGCTTTTGCTTTCAACAGTTTTTTGGGCCAATTTGCGAATCAATTCTATCCTGGTACATTCGGTGTTCTCGACCCTCTTCTTGACATGTCTGAATTGATGCTCAAAAGGTTTCCCTATTGTTCTTAATCAACATTGATGCGTGTAGTATGGTAAAGATGGTTGGTTGCGTTCGACAGTTTTTATGAAATCTCGAGAGCGTGAAAACCCTTATTGTACTTTTGTTATTGCCATTGATTTAGATTGCAAATTGCTCTATCGAACTTGCCAAGATGAATCTTGTGCATTTTAATTTAGTTGACATGAGGCTCTCACTGTGTTTGCGTTTCCTTGTAATACAATCTATTTTCATTGTCTTTTGAAATACACCGATAAAGCTTTTTGCTTCCAGAAATGTAGATATATGTCCGGCTTCATGTGTGATATCAGATTGATGTTGGGCTTTTTTTTTCTCTTTATTATTTTCTCCCTCCTTGTATTTTTTACTGTGTGCTTTAACTTAACATGGCGTGACAATCCAAAAGTCTGTGTTGTTTCAGGTTTAGTGAGCGAACATTCATTGCTACGCTAACATATGATACCTTCTGCTCACGGGTGGCCATTTTTAACAACAATTACGTGTTGTAAACACACATGAACCATGGACTGAGGATTAAACTAGCTGGTGTCTGCTTGGTGTTTTTTTTTTTTTTTTTTTGTAGGATTTTGCAAGATATGCGTTCAAAATTTCGTGCAAAATAGGATTTACTTTCATTAAAAGAAAACAAAAGTTATGAATTTATGAAGAAGGTTCCAAATGTTTTTTGTGTCCACTCGGTACATTCTTCCTATATTGTTTTTGGAATCACCTATGAGCTGTTGCATGAAATGATAACCTGATAATAATCTGATGCGATAAATTCTCCAGTGATATGTTCAATTCATTCATGGTTCGCTAGCACATGAAATGAGATTGTGAAACTTCAGTTGATACTATTCATAGAGTAAACAATCAAATATTAATTATTAACTCGAGTGACGCATATTAAGCGGTTTGCCGTATTGCTGATAACTGAATCCCACTTGTAGACTTTGAAAACACTTTAGTCTAAAACCTGTTGCCTTGTTCGTTAATGTAAAATGCAAATGCATGTGTCACGTTGGATGATTCAAAATTTTGTTTGCAAAACGTTGACATGTGACGCCGGTTCCATACGGTTTTGATTGAAAATTGCTTTTAATCTTGTTGTTAAACAAGAGGGGGCTAGCAAATAACAGATTGTACCATGACTCTCGTCTAGTGCTGCATGGGTAGTGAAAGATTCAATGTGAAACTAAATGGGCGCTGATTGATTAATGGGAAAATGGACTTAAAATAATTAGGCTGCGAAATCAGCCTTTATTGTTTGGCGTCTAATGCAGATTGCGTGGAGACATAAATTTTGGAAATAACAATGTATTTTCAATTCACTTATCGACTTGTTATTGATTTCATATGAGAGAATACGTCTGTCAAATATGGAATAATTGCTGGCCGTTCACCAAATTCTCCGTGTTATAAAATATTCAACGTTTGTACTTTTCACTGCCATTTGGCTAAACAAAAACATGTGACAGCATCTGATCTTGTATAGGGTAGGGCAGCGAACTATTAATATTTATTCGTTTGGGAAATGTGGAAGCTTGTTTAGCAGCTCCACATTGCCGGTACCACCGTCATTTATTAATAAACAGGATAATAATATCTCAAGACCGTAGATGACAAAATAATGCTGAAATCAATTTGGGCATCAGCTCCAAAGTAGAGTGAAGTGCAATTTTATGGCTTCGCTCGTCAAATTCAATTAGTACTCAGCAGGCATATGTTGCTCATGATTACATATGCATATGCACCTTAAAATTAATGCATTATCTTTGTAGGTATGTTTGTTAATCACAACGCCTATACAGGGTGCACCAGAATTAATTACCACCCCACTTTTTTTTGTTAAATCTTCTAGTTATGAAAATTATGGTAATGGGGTTAAATAGGAAATCACGTGTGCTCTATCCTCTGATGTTAGATTTTAACTACGATTTTACTGCAATAAATCGTAATTAAATTGCACTGTGCTGCAATGTAGCTATCATTTGGAATTTCCAGCAGTTCTTTAAAAACATTGTAAAAAGTTTCAATAATTGCCAATGAAGACGAAAACAATTGATTTCATACAAACAGACCATTCTCTTCCTTTTCCTAATTTAACATTTTGTTTTAAGTGTTACAGTCCCAAGTTTGTTTGTTTTTTATTTCGTCAATAAATGGTCCTAGCTAAAATCTAACAACATCAGTGAATAGTGCACACATGACTTCCTATTTAACCCCATTAACAGAATTTTCATAACTAGATGCAATTAATCTGAGCTTTATTCCTTGCTGAAAATAATAACATTTCTTAGATGTATAACCTTTTAGACAATGTCTCTTACGATACTTGTTTTTGTTTCACTGTGGATTTGCAATGGAAATATTCATTAATTTATTAACTCATGGTTTTTATGTGCATTTATGTATTAAGCATTATTGCATGAGCAAAACAAGATTAAGTATAGCGTATGATATTAATATTATTGATTTTTTAGGCCACGAGTATGTTACACGTGCTGTTGTAATCTTTGTTAGCAATGATGATGAAGCAACATACCCTAATAAGTTTACTTGTTGCTTACTTTGTGGGAAAACTCAAAATTATGTGACTGCTAAAGTAGCTTTAGCAGAAGATTTTTTAATTTCGTTGTCAAGGATTTCTGTGTAACAATGATACGATTTCGTCTCTTAGTTTAGAATCTTAGTGATAAAAAGCCTGTAATTTAAAAGGAATTATGTGTTGATGCATTGACATTGAGGCCTGAAGGAAGTAATTTACCCTACTGTACACTCATCAATTTCTATAAGCAGCGTATCAAGTTTTTAGCTCATATTTCTCAATCTTCTGACATCATCATCCTTTTGTTTTTTAATATTGGTATAAAATCCATGTAGATAATGGACAGCTCAAGTTACCATGGATACTGTGTACATGTACTTTTATATACCAGCATGTGTACATGCATATACAGGTAATGTGTACTGCACATGTACAGACAAAAACTAAGGATAGGGGATGAATCTATTCCCTATTTACTTGTCCGATGATGCATGCGATAATATGGAACTGATGTCATCTGTCTGATATCCTATTTCGGGTTCATAAACTGTGTGATGATGCGTGCAGATATGAAATTGAGGTTTCAGAATTGGATATAACATTGCAGTAGCCTTTGTGGAAATTTTCCATTTAGGAGTGGGGTGGGAAAAACGCAATTTTTTTTCTTAAAAAGTTTGTTTTACAAATATTATTGCACTGAACAGTACTGGTGTTGTGGGAGTTCATGTATTCTGGCGGGTCTGGAGAAAATGAACACGATGTGGACAGTTTTTGAAGGAATTTTGTGGACGTCCTTTTTGGACGCCCCCTTATTATACAAACTGGACATACACTTAAGTAGAACACTACAGTAATAAGAACATTACTTTTCTATGAACAAAATTCTTGTAGAAAAATTGACCAAAGACTTTGCATAGTCTCTGGCCTAGTTTTGCAAAAACATATCTTTAAATGCAAATTGTACCGGTGTTTTTTATTTTTTAATAAATTTAGTTTTTTTTTTTAAATTAACTCGTTGCTTGTGATAACTTAATAACATCAGTAAGTATTGGCGAGCGTTGGAAATAACTTTGTGTTTTTTTGTTGTCTTCCAGCTAGGCTTATTTATCTGAATGCATAATTCATTAGATAAACCGTTGTAAAAAAAAAAGTACAAACCACCGAGGGTTCTGTGATTTGTGGTATGGAAATGTAAATATGAAGAGTTCAGTGGGACTTTTTCAAAATGAACCCCTGTGTTGGGGGTGTGAGGGAAGAAACGATAATTTTCTTTGCAATTCGCATTATGACCCTCGCCCTCTCACCCTTTTGCAAGGTTACATAAAACTGGGCGTCATATACGTCGTTAGCCGTTCATCGGTCAGAGGTTAATTTGAAGTTGTGGCTCGGGGTCCATGGACTTGGTATTTTTTTTGTAATGCATGCAGCTTTGCGTGAAGAAAGTGTTATAAAAAAAACTAACAAAAACTGCTGAGTAGGCATTCTTTGGGATTTTGGTTTGTAAGATGAGGCATAGTATAGGGTATTTATTTATACACGTTTGCAATGTCCAGGTACCTTAGTGTGAATGAATTTATGCTAGTTTCTGCGTAAATTAATCATTTGGTTTGTCGACGCCCAATTGATGCAAATAATTAATTAGATTATGTCTGGATCCAGTGTGGAATTTTTTCCACCATCGTGTTTTTTTACATTCATTTTCCTATGAAATCCAATTCAATTCAACTCAGTACCCTACAGTCAGCAAATAAATTCCATATGGGAACAGTACTGCTTAGATAACAGTACTCCTTTTTGTCAATTACTTGAGCAGTGTCATTGTGCTTTGTTTTAATTAAGGGGGTTTGGTACCCTATGTATTTCAATGGTAAAATTTGCACTTCACTTCATTTTCAAAATAAAAAAG
>JAQGBW010005534.1:0-11856 GCA_034698625.1 Julus scanicus
CACCTTAGACTTGTACTTTTGTGACATCACTTGTACACATTTACTAATAATTTACAAGTTGCTGAGATTATTGGTGGGATGCCAAACTACAACTCCATATACTTGTAACTTGTACAGTAATACTTGTATATACATTTTTGTGGAATAGGGCCCAGATCAAGCTCCATACTGTGAATTCAGTATTTCATCAATAACACAACAGATTAAATCAAGCAATTAACAGGGTCCTCTTTTGTGGATGGTAAATTATGCATGAGTAACTGAAAGGTGCTACAGTATAGGATATGGGTAGGTCCGGTCCTAAGCAATGGCCCTGTCATTATTTCACACAAAGAAATAGTCAATCGATCATGATGAATTTAACTTTATCGTGCCCAATTGAATTACAATTCCCATCACTGTCACAATCGAGGTTCATGCAAGATCAGTACATTTTTCATGCCAAATTAATGCTAATGTGACGTTATCAAGGCCTATTAAGCAATTCTCATCAAATTACTCAGTTGGTCAGTATGACGCTTTGAGAACGTGGTTTTGGCCAATTGAGAAAGTTGCATTAATGCCATAAGCATGCAGGGGTCACAAAAGAACAGGACTAATTTCATGCCAAATTAGCTTTAATATGGGCTCTTGGACAGTATACGGCGCTTTACTCATTAAAGCTGCATGCAGCACATGTAATGTTACCTTGAGGGATGTACATATATACTGTATATATAATACAAAAAATGACAGTCCATGATAATATTATCAAAATGAACTGGTTAATTTGATGAGACCTGCTCCATAAACTTATAACGAAAGTAGCAAGACCAATTGAATAATTGGATGAAAATTGCTCAATTGGTCATGATATCATTAATTAAAGTTATCATAAACAACTGCATGAGTAATTCTTGGCATGAATTGTCATATGCTATTAGTTTGAAAAATCATTGGGTTTCAGCGATGGATAAAACTGATTATGACGTTGATGAGTGCGATAATTGGATTGCTCTATACACGTGATTATATATTTTCAAATTGTAGTGTTATCGTTACTAAAAATGTCACGATTCTGTTTTTCATCTGTAACTAACTGATTACGTCCTAGTAAAAAATTCATAATCTTTTTCGCGAATGATCAATTGCTAGAGGACTAGTTTTAAAACTGAAATAGTTTACGCAACCAAAGTGCCAGATGTAGATCAGAAAATAAAAGTTAATGAGATTGCTCCATGAATACAATTCCTTGAATAAATATGTGCACAGTGTTTTTAATCAAATGCAGCTTGTCTTTTGCAAGCAGTTCCCTCGTGGCCGCCATTTTGTGAAATAATATTTGATCTTCCGCCATCAAGGCTTCAATTACACACAAACTCAATTCTAATCGAATTCCCAAAGACAAGTGACCTAATGCAACTTCCATGTTTTCAGATGATTACATCATCAAAAAAGATAGAAAATGTATGCGCGTAGCAGCGCACAACCAAACAAACAAGCAGCAAATGAATGGGGGAAATATAAAAACAAGATTTCCCTCGAGGATGGTCACACTGCATCGCTCACAATCTTAAAGGTGAACGCCCGCATCCATCTTCTTAAAAAAATAAAGGTAAACATAGGTCTCGAGACGTAATTCTCATATACTGTACATACAGTAAACAACGAATGCATTTTACTGGATGCTATACATCAAACATACTGAATACAAAACCATATGTGCATTTTCCTGATCTATATTGAGGATCACGATTTCTTAAGCCAAATTACAGGTATGCATTCAATACCAAGTCTCAGATGTATTTAACAGAATGTATGTTGAAATGCACAATCCATGAGAAAAAAATTGACAAATAAGAAACTGAGGATACAAGTTTTCGCTCAATTGCAATAAACTTCTCTCAATTATCCTTAATCCGGTTCAGCACCCCCTAGTGACTTACGAGCCTTTAGCTAAATTGCATCCGTGTTGGGTGCATTGCTAAACATTCATATGCCTCCATGGAATACTGAATCAGAATAATTTCTTACAATAAACACATTTAAAATGCAAAGGAAGCGTACGAGATACTCCAATTTACATATAGTTTGAGAACCATTTTTAGCGTTAATTGGTACGAAGTGATGACCAAATGGTGCATGTACCATTTATTCGCAAATACACATACCATGCTTTCCAAATGCGGGTAAATTAAATGCTAAATTACTTGAAAGTGAAGAGAATCATGTTTTATTTACATAAAAGAACCTCGATCAACTACAATGTGCTTCAAAACTAGCATTCTAGAGAAGATTCTGGACATCAACTACTCATTCAACACCCTGGTGAAAAAAACAATAGAGATTTCTATTGTTATTTGGAACGTTGTTTTCTATTGGTATCAATAAAAAATTTCTATTGGTTTTATTGGTTTCAATTGTTTCCTATTGTTCAATCAATACAGCTAAACCATAGAAGTCAATAGAAGCCAATAAAAGTCAATACATGAACCATAGAAAACAATTAAAATCGACAAAGTGTCCAAATAACAATAGAAATCTCTATTGGTTTCTATTGTTTTTTTCACCAGGGCCGTGTTTCTTTATTACCTTATCTCCACATTTGTATTTTTCTTAACAAGCTCAGAGATTTTGTGTGCATTGATTTGAAAAATGTTGTTTAAAGCTGAAAAGATGTGAAACGATGCCGGGTCATTCGCAGCATCTGAAATGCTCAGATCAGTCTTAAAAGTAGCGAATTAGACGCAGTTCGCCTCGGGCGAGTAAACTGTTTCGGCACAAATTTGTGCCGCTCGGATTGGCGAGTAGCCCAATGTCGGCGAGCGCTTCCGAGAGTGTCAAGAAGAGACTGGCGGCACATCTTAGTATGCTAATTATGCATGGACTACGAAAGACGAGGCCATGGCGCGTGGCTCATCAAGACGCCTCACTGGGCCCGCAGCGCCACCCTCGATGTTTCCGCCAAATTTCATTCCCTCATGAATTATGCATCGTGCCAATCCACTCGGAAACTTCTTAATTATATCGCGAACATTAGAATTCTATTTGCTCAAAGCTCGCTGCAAATTAAAAAAACGCAACTTTAGGTACTTTCAATAGTCACAATTCAGGCGGCAAAGATGGAAACGAGGTCAACTCGGTTGGGGTCGCCACGATCGGCAAGGGGAAAACCCTTTATCGAATGGGAATCAGAAGCCGCGCGTTAATGGGAAAACCCGCCATTTACACCTCCGAGAAGCTCTCCCCCAACTTTATTTTTCGTTTTTTAGTGAGTGTGTTCACCCACGAGTATCCCATGGGAAATCGGACATGGAACCTGCAGGAAATGGATAGCGGTGGTCTACGTCTAAGAGCTCCTCCTGGTGGAGTAATAATCCTTTAATACGTTTTTTTTTTACCCTGGCTATCCCTGAGGCTGCTTCTGAACGCCAGATCGAAATATCTACATTCGAACATGGTTTTTTGAATAGCTAAAAATGGCTACGAAGGGGAATTTTATCTCTGGATCCCAAAGGAGATCCATTTTTTTTTACATAAAGAACTATAAAAGCAGGCAGTGGGCCACATGCATGGCATATGGGAGGGTACACCATAGTCGAATCTAATAGGTCTACTTTTAACCCCACCATTATTGAACTGAACTTCATGACTGTATCGATATCCAAGATGTGACTAAAGATGACTTAAAACTTTTAAAGTCAATCATTTTATAAAAAGAAAAAGGGACTATTGACAGTATACTGCCAGATAAGACTACAGCTAAACATCATGTTTTTAGTTGGAATTTGAGAATGTTTGATAATTTCAGTCGACTGTCTTATTATGTCCTAAACCTTTCGTTAAGAGGGATCACAACCCTATGCTTTTCAATGGGTCGGACTTGCAAAGATACTCACAGTTGAATGAGGGAGGTTTGGGTGGGGGTGAGAATTGTTTTGGGTGGCTTGATGGATCAGCAAGTGCATCATATTGTTGTTTTTCACTTTTAAATGGTAGATTTTTAAAATTAATATACAAGTTTAAAAAATGTGCGTTATTTTGCACACGCTGCCAGCAGGTGATAGCATCGGATAGGCAAGTTGTGAGTGTAAAAATTCAAATAATAATTTAATTTTAAAAATCTACTATTTTAACGTGAAAAATGACACGAACATGACCTTGCTGATTTATAAAGCTACTTTAAACAATTTTTATTTTTATTTTACCATTTTTTGTTTGACTCTGAGTGTCGTTGCAAATTTTCCCATTTAAAGGGATAGGGTTGTAATCTCCCTTAAATTAAAATTGAAATGATGTAGAAAACTAGTACAATTTCGAACATTTTTTTGCAGCATCCCAGCAGTAGTGCAGTGTACAGTATACACGAATACAAATTGTCATCAATGGTTCACGCCTCATTATATGCTAACAGAAAGGGAGTCAAACGCATACCTCAGACAACAAATAAACATGTGTTTTTGAAAGCGACAACTGAATGGATCCTTTTTTTTAAGAGAATACAAGCTCCTACACGTGCTGATAAGCCTGTAAATAATGTTGTTTGACAGCCATGAAGCATTGTGTCGAGGACACAATGCCACCCAGCAATATTTCTTAATTCTCTTCTGGAGTTCTCTGAACATTCATCACGTAGGTCTATTTTAGACTTACTGTGGCCAGTTTAAAACATCAGTTAAGACATAAGAATACCTCGAGGGTTCTGATCTCGAGCATAAGTGTTAAGTCTTTGTGGCGGCCATGTTTATACTGTTACACGCGGCCGTTGTACTCCAACGAGTCTAATTCGTCACCCTATATGATTAGAGACATTAACAGTGAAAGTAGCGTTTTATGGAGTACTAGTTGTATCCAAAGAACGCATTGTCATGCTGGTTTCGCATCTCGACGTTTGAAAATGTCAGGAAACGAAACGTCAATGACACTCATTTAAACGTCGCGTTGATATATTCGTTGAAGATAATAATTCCTCCCTCGTTTGCTGCCACATTTGATATTTCTGGGTCCAATGGAGGCACTCTTTCCGGTGGGTGAGAAGGGTTATGGTCCCAGGCCGTTAGATGGCATCTATTTATTGTGTTGTAAATGGGCTCCTCATCTAGAGTGCCATGGATTCCAAAAACCCTCGCCCCTTTGCCATAAAACTTCCTTAGACGAAGAGCACTCCAAAACTCCATTGGCGGCGACCCCTGATGGGCAGAAACAGTTACTAACAACTCGATACGGCGTTTGCCAATACGGAACAATCCCCGGCTATCTTCCCATTGTATGGCTTTTCTCCTATCTGATTGATATAAAAAAAATGGCTGACTCATTTCGAGTGCCAAATTGTACTTATCGTTTGACCCGCCGAGCATGACTCACCCAGCGGACATTTGAGAATCGTGCATTTGGCTTATTATTTATTTGTAAAACTTGATAAAACTTTGTTTCGTTTTTGGATTTTTTTTCTTCTTGAATTTTCATGGTCTTCTGATATGGTCTTTGAACAGTTTGCAAGCTGTGGCGCACTGTCTCCATTCTATGGTCGACCCTCGTCTAGACAACAAAATTCGATCACTTTGGGGTTACGAATGTAGATGACCTAGACACAACATGAAACCAAAACGTATAATTTATCATACCCTGATCTAGACAGGAGAACAATTCACCTTCGTTGTCAAGAAAAGGTGTTCGTTCACTTTGCAATTCTTTCGAACCCAGTTAACATTAAAAGTGAACTTGTCTTTTTTGACAGTAATCTGTGCAATAAAAACGAGATTCCAACATCCAAATTATAAATCTATTTATGTTTGCCACTATTACTAAACCTGTACTAAAATGTTATATTTGGTTTTATTAATGCATCGATCTTTTCATAAACCAGCGCCATCTAGAGTTTAAAAGGATGTAATTGGAGACGGCCTATATGATCTCTATACTCGCGTTACACCTGACACTCACGCTTCAGCGCCCCCTACCATCGTATAATATTGGTTCTCTCCCCAGGACAACCATAATTGTATTTTAATGAGAAATTCGTCAACCCATGCGCGTTCCATAAAAAAATGTATAAAATACACATCATTGCTTATGTGTTGTTATGACGCTCCCGCCATGGAGCGTCTCATTAACGACGCACACGTGTCTAATTGTTCTTCGTGGCGTTCTCTCCTGGAATAAATCCACTCTTATGTAAAACACAAATATGCAAATTTGCGCCCGGTGTGAGTGTTACAATCGTGCTCCGGTGGATCCACGTTGTTTTGACAGGTAATGGGAATTAGCATTTAGCAATGGGCACCATGGAGTTAAAAGATTCATGCACCACAAACAGCATAATGTCAGAAAAACTTACTATTAACATAGCTACAGTCATGGCATATTGCATCTCGAGTTATTTTTATTAAACTTCCTTTTTATTTGAGATTATTGAAAAATTCCTTAAATTTAATGGTAAAGTTTGGAATAAAAAAAAATTCACAGTGCAGAAGAAGCAGTCAATTTTACTAAAGAATTCAAATAACATTCTTGGTTACAAAATGAGATTTTTTTTTTGTTTTGCGAAAACTGAGTTTCAAACTTCAAAAAATTCAATTTAACGATGCCGTTTTAGTGTTCAATGACGCGATAGTAACGCAACATCAAGTTACAACTTTATATACATATTCTACAGTCAATGTGTCAACTAGTCATTTTACAAAATAACTGAAAATTCAGCTTGATTATTTATTTGACTTATTGCCTGGTTAGGTTAGGTTAGGTTAGGTCATTATTAATCGGATGTCATTATGTGACCATGCAGTCATTTTGTACAATGCCTGTACAATGAACCAGTCATTTTACAAAATGACTGGTTTGACACATTGACTTTAACAGATATATGGATTTTACATCCTTACCAGTTGGATAGTAAGTCACATTTGCCAATCAAACTAATGGTTATACTAAATAAACTAAGAATTCTAAGATTCCAAAGTGTATCATGCAGACAAACAATAACTCAATTTTCCATCTCCAAAGTAATGTTACTTCCAAAACTATTATGGCGACACATACATTATACAACCATTTGAAAATACTACGACTGGTTCTATATAGAAGCCAATCCTAAATGTTGTCGCAACTAATGGAACGCGTTCATAATTCAGCGCAGATGATGGTTTTCGGAAAGTGCTAATAAAGCCTACTGTCTAACATGGAAAAAACGAAAAAACACTAATAAAAAATACAGAAAAATTGGAAAACGACACACGAGTACAGTTACAATACATAAACTAGAGTGTCGTCTCTATATACGTAACATGCAATCGCGAAGAAATCAAGAGCAAAAAACGCCGAAGGCGATTGCGTGATTAAATATATCATTAAAGAGTTAGAAATTTCCTTGTATTTTCCCCCCATGGCGTCATTTAATTACGACTTGCCTTGTCAACGTCGTTTGCCTTCAGAAGTTCCTTTTCTTAGGCGTAAGGCGCGCCTGCGAGCATTCCGGCTCTATAATTAATCACGTTGGATATAAATTATTTAATCCGACAATTGTGCAAATACAGCTTCAACATCATTATGGAACTTAGCAAATAATCTATAATTAAGCTGCTCTTTGTAATTAGTGGAAGATAATTGCGATTGATTTTAATTAAAATGCGACGTTGGCACAAGGACAGACAATGAGCGTGCTCCAAAATTAACTAGCTGCCACTGGATGCCAGAAAAGAAAGTCAACATGTAAAGCCTCTGCCAGACCAGAAAGTGCACATCAGATAATTAAGGTCGATATATGCATGGCGGGTGTCATTATCTCCTCTGAACGGAGATTAGGAAACGAATCTGTCCACCAATATGCACCTTAAATTCCAGGAAAGGCATCTGCTTAAGATCCCACCTCGTTTCCTGAACCGCGTCACAATTAGTTGCACCGTATATTTCCCAATAGGTTGGATGGCGGATTAATTAATTAAGCGACGAGTTAATGATTTATCGAAGGAACAACGGATACACGCGGCGTAAACGACACTATCGTGTGCATATAGGAGTAAACCGCAAAGTAACAAACTACGCAATCTCTAATACTAAAATTAAAAATCGAAACTTTTGATTCCATGTCTACAATAATGACAGTCTGAAACCTTAAGTTATTAAATAAGAGGTCAAGATGGACACGACGCAATTATATCTACAGACTGGTATAACCGAGATGGAAGATGATAACAGGTAGAGTCAGACCACTAGTCGTGCATCACAATCATCATCAGCAGTAGAAAAAAACATTCAAGAGGGTGCTTTGTTAAAACCTTGCTTCTTCTCATTTCAAAGTCATGAAATTTTGGGACCATATTCACTAATTGGTAATTCCACGATGAATATGAAGGAGACAAAAATACAAAACTGATAGCAAAACCAAATCTCATTTGAGAGACATATAGAGCATTACAAATACAGTTGAGTCTCACTTATACGAATATGAGGGGGAACAGAAAATTTTTCTTATAAGTGAATACTTCATATAACTGAAATACAATGTACATGTATACTAGCAGGTTTCTTGGTTACTGTATTTTTAAAAATAGAGAATAATTCTTCTTAAAAAAGCAAAGAAGAAACAAAAGACAAGATGTATTTGATATAATCACAAACAATAAGGTACATGTAACTTAAGTTACATCTTCAGAAGTGTGCTTATTTCGTCTTAAAAAACTCTGTAATTTTAGCTTGCTTGTTTTTCCTGCAAGCTACATATTATATAAGACCATTTCACAGTCAATAATAACATCAGCTTTTTTCGTTTACGTCTTTAGAATAGACGAAATGCTTCACAATTATGTGAAAAAGCTAATTGAATAGTATTTACACAAACAGGAGTACATCAGGGGAAGGAATCACCCTTTGTATAAGTGAATTTTATGTACAACTGAATATCGTATAAGCGAATAATGCATTACACAGGGTTAAATGGAGTTTTGCGGGGAACAAGAAATTGTTTGTATAACTGAATGTTTCATATAAGTAAGCATCGTATAAGTGAGACTCCACTGATCCTAGCTTCGATTGCATGGTCGTACGATCTGGTTTGGTCATAGAAGATTTTTCGACTTTGGTTCGAACTTGGATTCAAACCTGATCAAATACCAGACAGAAAGCCTTACCACTAAGCCAGGCAAATTGATGTTGATGGTGAATTCAAAGCCAAGTGGATAAATTCGATTCATAGAATAGGAATGAAAAAAATGAAAGATGAAAAAAAATCCGCATAGCTTATCTTAAAATTAAAGAGCTACTTTGTAGCTTTTTTACTTCAGAAAAAAAAATGAAATACCACCAGGCATTATTTCCTTCATCGACTATATCATATGTTAACTAAAAACAATATATCAGATTAAAGACAATAAATATGGAAGAGCTTATTTTTTTCTCAAGTTGTCATACTTACATTTATATAAAAAAGGAATGCTTCAAAATGTACCTTTGTCTTTGCAACGGGGGAAAAAAACGTATAAAAAAAAAGTTAAGAAACTGAATGTTGTTGATTTAAAAAGTATTTCGTTCACATAAACAACAAATTTAATTTTATAATAACACACATACCAAACCTTGGTAAACAAAATGTACTGATACATTATTATTATTACAATTGCTATTTTCATTTGAAAAGTAAATACAGGGCACATGAAAGACTGTTGTTCAATGGATGACAATGAAGCAAAGACAAATCAAGTGTGCACTCTGTGAGAAAGACGTGCGCATCAAGCTGTCATCATTAAGAGTACATAAAGTCAAATCAACAGCCATAGCATCGATCTTAAATAACACTTGCTGATGGAGCTCCTATTCGTTATCGGAATATGATACTAAAGTAAATGCCGAGTGAAAACGAATAGAGGAGCTCATTTTAATGGAGCTGCTAAGCGATGCAATACTCATTAGGGGATGCCTTCCTGTATTCCTACTAATGGGAATCGAAAACAAAACTAATCTTCATGAAAAAAAGAACCAAGATGACAAGCATACATAGATACGAAACATTATTTCAAGACTTACCGGAGAAACGAAGATAATAATCAGATGCATATTCATACTGATAAATAATGCATTTTTTTTTATTTGGAAGAATAAAAAAAAAACATTTTTGCTTATTTAGTACTAGCTTAGGCTTACAGAATGGTCGAAAATGCTTACTATAGTACTTGTAAATAGAAAACATTTTAATTACTCATCATGTAGCATATTATACTATCTAAAATAAGTTTAATGCCACGTTAATTTGATATGAAGTAAACTTCAATCTCTTATAAACGTGGAATTCAGAGAGGGCTTCTTGTTTATCAAGTATAGAATGCCTATAACAAATATGATATTTTTATTCTGGTGCATTTTTAGTACTGAAGTGAGAACATGTTCGTTAATGAAACCATATATGTGGCTTTTTTCATCGATATTATTTTCCTACGTTTTTCAGTTTCATTAAGGCTTCATGGATTTATCAATAGTTACAGCTCGTTTTATGACATTTAGTCTCAATATAATTGAATGAGCATTGTTTTGTATTACAAATTAGTTGTGAAAACTGTTAAAAACCATAAAGGATCTTGTATAATTTAAAATGACAACCAAGTTAATGAATTTCACAAACTTTAAGCCCTGGTCCATTCAGTGTTAACAACTTCCAGTGAGACAAGCATCCTTCCCACATAACAATCTTTTAGTTATAATTGGCAGTATATATGGCGCCAACAAGCGTTTCAAATGGCGGCGAACATTTAAATATTTTCATCAAAAATTGATCTCAACATTTGACTAAAAGCCATTTGCGTTCGCTGCTCGAATACACGACGTTAAATCACACAAGGACACAGACGCCATTTCCCCATGGCCCATGGTCTTTCAAGTATGCCAATGGAATATATGCTGGCGTCATTTCTTTTACTGACATCGTTTGAAGCATATCGCAAATACGATAAAAAACCAGAATTTCCGATGTTAATCTTGCGGCGAGTTCCAGAATCGCGCTATTCTGCAGTGATAACCATGTGATCCAAAGCGAAAACGTCGTAGTCGTTTAACGACATTTTTCTTCCGATCCTCACAAATTCCAACCGGAAATGCGCATTGGACACGAGCAAAAGCAGTTGGGGTAGAAAGGATATCCAAAGACAGGAAACGTGTGTCCATTATTGTTCTGCGCGCCGGGAGAGGGGGCGACCAACGACGACAGCCTGCTTCAAAGCCCATCGACTGTCAAGACGGGCGTTAAAAAGCTGCATACAAGAAATTCCGCAAAAGTGATTTCACTTTTAGGAAATGGTGAATTCTTCCGCGAGCAATCGAGTATAATTTAAACCGATTTTCATGGCGCTTCTTCGCGAGAAATGTCCATAAATGAGCGAGTTTAAACGCTCCAGGGACGGATTGGATGAATAATCGCATTCAACAGGGACGATTTACATCGAAAATTGCATAAAAGTTGTCAGCGAAATTATTGAAATATGGGAAATGGTCGCACATGAAAAGTGGAAGCCGAAAGAAAATGCGTGACGTGGACACGTTCAGCTTATAGCACCGCAATCAAAATATAGTTTGAAATCGGTTGAAGAATCTTAATATATTTATAGAAAATCAGAGAAATTCCTAATGCACGTTTATAACCAAACGTGAATTAGAATCAATCACACATGATTCACCGACATAACTTAGAATCTGAAACTGAACATTGGATTACATTCTCGATTAAATTAGCCAGCCATGGAGCCAAGAATATGTCACAGATATGTAGTTTTCATTGCCCAAAAACAAAACGGTTACGTGCTTGCCTCTCGATCCTAAGATGCTGGGTTCGCTCCCAGGTCGAGGTCGGTGGGAATTTTTACGGATGGAGAAATTCCCAAAGTGGCGGCTCTTTCG
>JAQGBW010005535.1:0-11855 GCA_034698625.1 Julus scanicus
TTTATTCTTATAGTACACCAAGGTACTCTTGCTCGTCATGTTCTCTACCCATTTACTGTCCTCCCACTTGTGAACCAAAGTCTTAATAGTCTGGTCCGAATCTGCCCACTTCCCCTTGCACGAAGCACGTGTGGGAACACGTGCTTCCGGTCGACGATCGGCCGCGGCCGCCAGGGGTCGCCACCTACCACTCTGCAGCGTCAGCAACAAAATGATGGCTGCTGCTGGTCGATTTTTTCATTCGTCACGATTGTTTCAGTTGTGATTGTTTACATTTTCTTCAGATTGTCATTGGTTGAATGTAAGTTGAAAAAACGCTTCTTGCATTCTCCTATTTGCATACATTTGTATAATGATGTTCGTCAAACAGGTAGAATGAGGCCGAATGGGTCAAAGTCCATGCATTTCAGAACAGCCATGCACTTTCCAATCATGTGATTGTTTGTTTACATTAACCTACTTTGAAATTGAAGTTCGTAATAAATAAATTAATTGCAATTAAACTAGAGCAAAAACATAAGTGCTTTCAAAGTTTCATGACATGCAATATAGCACTGCAGCTTGTCCATAATGATTGAACGAATCTTTCATTCATGACGCACGTAGACATGCATGCACTTTTGTTTTTTTATATAATTAAACCTATAACAACTAACAACACTTATCAATTTACGCAGAAATGCTAATATAAATTATAGCTGAACTAAGTTAAAAACTAAGTAGGAATAATTAAATTCATCAGCATATTAAATTCGGTCATGCAGCTTAATTTAATTGCTTAGAAATGGCATATGTATAAATGTATGACATCATCATTACATTAACTTTCTACCTATAGCAAAAGTTCAGATTTATTAAATGCTTAATTTAACAATGATGTCACCTGTAAATAGAAACTGCCCTTCTAGCATTTGCCATTTGTTTGCTGACAGTAGGGTACCAAATTGTATTTACTCGTAACACCCTGTTTTAATGAAGTATGCTAGATCTAGTTAGAATGACCTTAGTTCCATACACAGAAAAAAAATCCATTAATAAAGTTTGATTTCAGACTTGTGAAAATGGCTTTCCGTGATCTGGTCGAAGGGGAATGTGGGGGTTCAAACCCGTTGATGAAAGTCACGTCACATTTTACGCAAGACAGGGCCTTCCAACAGGTGGGTCAGCGTTCGCTATCGAGAGTCGATAAGTTTGAAATGAAGCAACAATACTTTCATTGTATTTTGTGTCACTATTTTAGGAAAGACTTTTACGTGGACACTTAGGACAAGAGCATTCGCTGGTTAGTAATTTATAAAAGTCCGTTTCTAAATTTTCATCGGCACGTACTTTTCATTTGAAAATAAAAATTCGTATCGATTTTCACGTTTCAGCACGACTCAAAACCGTTTGCCGAGGCTAACTCGGATGATGTAAGTTTTCTGACCTCTTCGCTCGACTTGTAAACATGATTCAATGTAAAACTTACCGAAAATTGTGTGACTAGTTGGTGGAAGAATTCATGTCCCAGCAGTATGCGAGCACACGTAGCATGCCGCAAACGTTCCAGATGGGAACTCTGTTACGAGAAATGCAAGAGATTGAAAAAATGCATCAGCCGCCCATTCAAGGTTAGGAATGGAAAAAAAAATATTGTTAAAAAGTATTGCCAACGATGTTAGGGCCCCCTTAATTACTCTTATTTACCATTTGATGGACCACAGGCCCCGTTGTTGCCGATCTTGCGACTGCCGGGAATTGGGCTGCCGAGTATTTGGCCACTGAAGCGATACCTGGGGACGACCCTGGTTCCATCTGGAGTCGCGAATTCTCCGAACAAAATTCACGAACCTTGGCAAGTCCGTCCACTATAAACGAAATAAAATGGGCCGAGGAATATCTGGATGGAAAAATAGATCCCTTGATGTAAGTTTATCCGATTAAACTCCGATGGACACAATGAATGTCCAAAATTGGCTTAATCAACATATCACCACTAAATACATGCTCAATTATTGAGGCGAGATGTCACATAGTGTCGTTACAAATCTCTTTGTGGTATCATTCGATAAAAATAACCGAAAAATTGAAAATGTCACTACTATTTCTAGAGAGGTAATCGACACTCAAAATATGCAAGAAGACAACAAATGGGCAGATGAGTTTGAGAGCAGCGCCAACCTTGCCAGAACGGCAAATGAATTTGTGGACACCGTAAAAGATCCAAAAATCACTAGCACCGAGGTACATCAGCCAGTCTACGCTTTTTCAAACATGTTTCCCTTTTTGGGTCATTATTTTTGAAACTTTGGGCAATATATAAAATTTCTGCATGTTGATTATATTGCATGAAGGGTCACTGCCTGTGCATGTATATCTAATAATTTATTCAATGCATTAGTAAAGGATTTCTGTTATTTTTGTTCAGCAGAAATTTTGATAAGTTCTTCAAATATGTTAAAATTTCAGTTCATGAAATTTGTTAAACGTCTCACAGATGAAGATTTTGCTAAAAACAAAGATAAGAGGATCAGGGAAGAAGAAGAGTTTCGTAAAGGGAACCATAATATGACCATGGAAGAAGGTTGGGACAAAGCATTTCTTGAATGGAAAAAGGTAATTTTTTACAAATACAGTACATAACGATACAATTTTTCCACTTACAAGGTGTTCAATCGCCTTGAAAGTCTTGAATTTGTACACAGAAATTATGTTTGAAATGAGTCTTAAACAGAAGTTGATATTCTGATTTCTGGTCCGCATCGTGAAATCTGTTTTAGTGAGAAAATGATGATATAAAAACAAAAAAGAACTATTTTTTTTTTCCAAACTCTTTGTCAAATATTGCTGTAATTGGTTGTGGGAAGGGTTCCTTGCTAATTTAAGGGTATTTAAAATCTTTTAATTTTTCTATCATTATACGGTTGATCAAAATCCTTAATTTTTCAATCAGTTTACGGTTGATCAAAGGCGTTTCATGCCATAAAAATAACTTTAAAATGTTCGTGACTTTGACAGAATCGTGAGGATGTCGCAGGCGACGAGTGGGCAACCGAATTCAATGGTCAGGAGGCATCCGCTATCCCGACCGAAGATTATTGGGATAAACTCCAAAACGAATGGGAACAAATGGCAAAGTAAATTTGGGTCCCAAGTCAAGAGTCTTGCGTTAATGCGAATTGTCATTTTTTTGCCTTTGTAACTGTATTTGTGTATTTTAGGGACGACGTGTCCGGCACGCATCCGTGGCTTTCTGACTTTGATACAATCTCCGATCCTTTCAAGGTGAGTACACATATCTTTCGCCGTGCGACGTAAACACGACCGCTACGTATTTTTTCCAGCATGCTCTAGTCTTGTGACAGGTGGATAGGGTCGTGACACTCGCAATTTCTGCGATTCTCCGGTGGGCGCAATCCCATTGATTTACGTGGGTTGCCATCTTGGTGGACACGATGCCTTGTAATTGAAAGGATTTTTTTGTGATATTTGTAGGATTACAAAGTCTCTGAAGAGAACCCTCTTCGGGACCATCCCAACCCCTTTGAAGAAGGACTAAAGAGGTTAAAAGAAGGCGATCTGCCCAGCGCTGTCCTTCTTTTTGAAGCTGCCGTCGAAAAGTCTCCCAACCACGCCGAAGCGTGGCAGTATTTAGGAACTAGTCAAGCTGAAAACGAAAACGACACAATGGCCATTGCGGCATTGCGCAAGTGAGTATCTAAAACATTATCGGAACTGCCGACAACTCGATGATTTTACGACCTACTTTCGCTACGTTAGGTGCACAGACCTCCAGCCTGGAAACTTGGCAGCACTGATGGCACTGGCCGTTAGCTACACTAACGAGTCATTACAAATCCAGGCGTGTAATGCTCTGCAGAACTGGTTGAAGGCCAATCCACAGTATTCACACCTTGTTCCGGAAACAATCGGAGTACCACCCAAAGCAGGAGTGGCGTCGATGATGAGCGAGTAAGAAGCTCGTTGGACCATAATCGCTCGTTTGAAATACTCGATCCTCGTTGTATTTGACACTTGTGTACTTTGCAGATCGATTCATGGAGAAATATGCGAGCAGTTCATGGCAGCAGCCCGCATTTCCCCCTCCGCAGTTGATCCTGACGTCCAGTGTGGTCTGGGAGTACTTTTCAATTTATCCGGAGATTACGAAAAAGCCGTAGACTGCTTCAACTCGGCACTGCAAGCTAGGCCGCAGGTAACAAAGCGTTATTTATTTCCAGCATTAATCTTCAAAGGTCTCCAAAATTTGATCAAAAAAATTAACTAAAATCTGGCCACTTTTAACTTCGGGTATGATTCCGACGTAGCCCTCGAGATGTGGCTACAAGTTCCATCAAGGGGTTCGAATGCAAAGTCATGTTTTAAATCCAATCTATACAAATCTGGATTACTCGGAACATTGAACCCTAATGAAGAGAATTCAAAATTGCGGGTTACCCTACATCATCTTTCGGAAGTCTTTAAGGAAAGGTTACATATCGAATGTCTGAATGAATCCTTTTCTTATCCATTACAAGGACTCTCTTTTGTGGAATAAACTCGGGGCCACTTTGGCCAATGGCAAGCGCTCCGAAGAAGCCATCGATGCATACCACCACGCCCTCGCAATATCACCGGGTTTTATTCGGTCCCGCTACAACCTGGGCATCAGCTGCATCAACCTAAAGGCTTACAGGTACGTGAGAAATGGATGATTAATCTTTTTTAGTTACCCTTCGAATAACATCCTATTTTCGTTACAGGGAAGCTGCCGAACATTTCCTGACCGCGTTGAACCTTCAGTTTTCATCACAAGGTGTTCCTGGAAACAACAACAATAACGCAGCCATGTCAGACACCATTTGGTCAACGCTTCGCCTCGTGATTTCGCTACTCGAAAGACCGGATCTTTACGACGCTGTGGATGGCAGGAATCTTGACGAACTCAATCGTACATTCGGCGTATCTTCTTGATATGGACTTGTAAATCGGAGAATAATTCTGTTGTTAAAAAATCGACAGCGAACAAATGCCGGACGTGACTTCGCATCAAATTTACTCACGGCACGAGGCGACCGGGATAAACTTTTAAGATCTTCACAAACTCTTTCCTCGGGCTTCCACAGCTTTTTATTTACTTCTACATGATTATAATTTGGGGAAAAGATTTTGAGTGATGTGTCAAATCGTGCAAGGTATATAACGCTTATTATCAGTTATAATAAAATTGCTAATGAATTGTGTATTAAAAAGTACTTCCTTAATTTTATTCCTGTGCATTATCGAGTAACACCTCGAAAAATTAAAAGCCAACATGACAACTCGCTGCAGTGCATTCGGACACTAAAAAAACACGCAATATTCAGACAAGGACTAAAACGCAATCTTTTTAACGGATTAAAAAAAAAATATCGAACAAACCACAAATAAATTTTTAAACTATCATAACTAAAACCTCACTACCTGGTTAAATGTATAGTTAGACAAATTTTGTAATTTTACAGTTAATTTTCAGATAAGCTACTTTTTTTCCATTTCATAAATTGGATGCGCGTTAACAGCTGGTTTAAACAAAAAAACTAGTTTTATTTCAACAATTTTAACTGGGATTTATGTGATAATAACAAATCCTCCAATCAATCGGCTAACTGCCAACTAATTAATGTAATTTAAAACGGAATTAACCTCACAATTATAATAAATCGCCGTTTAGTTGGCTTTAACTGCAGTTAAGTTAATGTTGTAACAAACTACCGCAACAACAAAAAAAAAAAAAAAAAACCTTAATAAGAAAATTGTATGCCAAAGATTAATGCAAATTTATCGAGGATTAACTGTGCAAATGGCGATTAAATATAGTTTAAATTAGCAATAGCAATTTTACCAGATAACAATGAAGTTTTATTTTGTAAATTACATTAATGTGCAGAAAATGCCAGACAAACAACTTGCATTAAAATGCCGAATTTAATTAAGACTTATCTATCAGTTTTGATATCCAATATTTTTGTTACAACCAGCCTTTAAGAAATTAATCCGATGCTACGAATGGACAAAACAATAAAAAACGAAACTAAGTCCCAATTAACTCACTGTTAACTATGCTGTAGTCTCCCAATTGTGCTAACGATAAACCACGTAGCAACATGCCACAAGAACGCGTTACCAGATGAAAACAATTTAACAATTTTATTAAAAACGTCAATGGAAAATCTATCGCATGGGGATTAAACACTAAATTTTAACCGCTGTTTATAGGAATGACTACACCTTAACCCATTCTACTTCGCATTCTGTTTACGTTTAAGATAAAAACAAGATTTAGATTAACTCTGAACGAGATATAAAAAACCCAAAAACGAATCCTACTTTCAGCTCGCACGCATGCAGAAAAACTACACCTTACCACTATGAAATTTTTAAGAGAAAATTGAGGTCTTTGGTGGGGGAGATAATTTCGATTGGCAATCCGGGGAAGAATAGGGCTTGTTAACTAAGTTTCAATGAGGCTATTGAGTTCTGAAACTACGCGCAGGAACTCCTCGTCCGATATGATGCGTGAGATTTTCGACAGCAGCTCTCTCAGTTGGATGGTGCACTTTCTCATCTGGCTTTCGCACATGTGGATCGAGTGCTCGTAGTTACCGTTGCTGTAAGCCACGCTCTGAAAATAGCGAAACGGTATTTTGCACTCCTCCCTCTCCCCGCCCTCGTTGGTGTAGAACAGGGTGAAGGCTCCCTCCGACTTCAGGGCGAAGTACAGACCGGCCAAGAGGTTTCCCCCCTCGTCCCGCGTCACCCAAACCCTGAAGCCGTAGACCAGATTCCTCCGCTCCACCAGGTCCACGCTGTTGACGAACCTACGGTGGACGTAGACTATGCTCGGGTGCACCAGCTTTGCCACGCCATTCCTGACTTCCCTCACCTGCCACAGGACGTACTTGCCGCCTCCCATCAGCTGATAGTTGTACTGCTTCGTCGCCTTGGCGGACTTGCTCTGCACGAACCAGCCGGTGTGCGGATAGGCCCCGTCCTCCATGACCGAGATCACCCTCGCTACGTGGTACCCCGAATCCAGGATCAAGATGCCCAGGCGGCCAGCAATGCGGATCTTGGCTGCCACCACCACGTGCTCCTTAAAGGCCACCTCGATGTCAGGGGAAGAAAACGTGGAGTACTCGTTGATGTTCTCGTCGTACTCCTCCTCGCAGGACGCCAGAAACACGTTGTCCTTCAGCGACGGGAACTCCCCGTAGAGGGACGACGACATTCGGTCGATCAGGTCCAGGCTGAGTCCCACGCAGGTGTGATGCTCGGCGGTGATCGGAGGCACGTATACCTTAAAGTACTCGGCCAGAGAAAGGCTCGACTGCTTCTTGAACGAATCGTAAAACCTACAAAAGAGGTTGGGGCGGAAGGACAAACGAACGCGCTTTTAGGATCAGTCACCAGATAACAAGCAGAAAAGCTGCAGGTGGCAAACGAACGCGCTTTTAGGATCAGTCACCAGATAACAAGCAGAAAAGCCGCAGGTGGCAAGGCTAGCAACTAGCGAGCGGAAGCGGTCTCCAAGGAAAGCTCATTGTCTTAAAAAGTGGCACAAGGTAGGGGCGTCGAGAATTTAAATGCATCTCAAGTACTTTTCCAATATGCAAGTCATTAGATTTATCAGGAATACTTTACAAATTTTTAGATCAATGTAGAAATGCACAACGCCAACGCTACAGCATAGACATACCTAGGTCGCTGACCTTGACAGGCACAGGGTCATCGTTTAATACTGTAAAATCTTTACACTTTGGGCCAGTTTTTGGTGTTTTTTTAGAATTATGTAAAACTGTTCAATAATTATAACCCGAAATTGACCAGGTCAAATAGAAACAACCCTGCTCTCTCCGAATAAGTCATCATTTTTACTGTCCCAAAGTTTATCACGTGGGTGACAAGGAGTAACTTTGGGCCAGAGCATTTTTCAAGGCATATCTATAGCAGAAAAATTCCATACGGCCCTACATGCCACAGGAAGTTCCATATATTATATTTTCCATAAATATCTGAAAACATTTATAGCCATATATTGCGTTGCGTGTCCATGTTGATATACTCACAACACAGATATAATCATATTTAAATCCGTTTAGGACCTTAACCACTAAAGCCCAGGAAGTAGCATAATGAAAGAGAGGCCCCCAGAGGTGTCTTTGTTAAAGGGGTGCATGACAAATGGCTTGGGAGGGGGGGAAAACATTGCCTAGAGCACAATGTAAGCTGGCATTGGTGATTTTAACACCCCTTTCAGCTTGACACAACAAGCAAATAGATAAGTAGTGAAAAGTCAAAGATTACCTCACAAAACTTCCGACAGTATTGTAGGGGTGATCAACCAATTGTCGCTGCACCAGTGGCTCTAACAGTCCAACGAATCTTTCATACTCTTTCAAAGTACCGAATTCCACCACGTTCGTCGTTCGTCCATACTGCGGGTCAGGAAGAGGGTAGTCATCAATACCTGAATCATCCTCCAATGAGCTCAATTCACTGTCATAGTCACTGTCACTTGAACTGCTGTCACTAGTGCAGCTGTCAGACTAATAATGCGAGGAAAAATCATGAGCTAACATTCAGAAGGAAGTCAATTTAAACCATTAAACTCAACTGTACACTCACTTCATTCAAACCAACTCCATTATCGATGTCAGGATGGCTTGCTGCACCATTCTCGTCTCCAGGTGCCCGAATTGGCACTCTAAAGAAATGACGAATTTTAGTACAGATGACGATCGAATCCTACTAACGTGGAACAATTCTGACAATGTTTTAAATAAATATTTACCTGGATGTCAGCAGACGGGGTGTTTCGGTTTCCTCGAGTCAACTTGGCCATTCTGGGCCGAATCTACCAACCAACGACGCAGGAGCAGCGTACGCGTAATCGTAAGCCGGTAAAGGAGTGAGTTTTAAATGAAAGTTTGTCTCCCCCTGCTCTGTAATACAAAATTAAAAAAAGTGCATAAGTTAAACTGGAAACTGCACAAATGGCTATCAAATATAAAATGTTAATCTGGGTACTATGAAGTTATCGGGTCTCAAATCTTAATTTTCAAATATTTAGCAAATATTTAGGTTAGGTTAGGCATTCCCTTTGTCTTCACCAATTAAACCAGGAAAAATTCCTCAAGGTCTTATTTTTCACGCATGAACGGATTAGCATATATCATCTTCAATTTGAAAATTAAGAATTGAGACCCGATAACTTCATAGTACCTCTGTAACCTATTTTTTTTGGCAACTAAGATTGCACAGTGAAGAAATTGTTGCGCAATATTAAGCAAATACATATAAAGGGTTCTTCAAAACGATAATGTCAGATTACTCAGGGTGTTGAAATCGCTTCCTGGTATAGTGCGTCAACTTGAAACTTCAGTAATTATAAAAAACCGACGCAACGCCCACCTGGACTTAATGCGGTATTATGGGCATTACAAAAAAGTCAGGCTTCTCATTTATGAATCACCCGGAAGTAATATTTTAATTAATCGACCTTCAATCTACTTTAATATTGAATTTTCAAACAAAATCGAAATGCCCAAGGAAAAATGCAACACGGGATTGGAAATAACGAGGTTTCAACTTATCAATGACAACTTGACGTTTAGACAGGTGTTTGCCATACAAAATCCTAAATCAAAATTGGTCCTACAGACGCTAATAACACAAATATTTGCATAATAAATTGATACTTAGCTATAACTCGCACAAACAAGATCTTATAGGGATCCTCAATAATTTGAGGGTTTAAAGGGTAATAAGTCCTTATTAAGGTTCGAGAACTGTTCTGAAATTACACCTACACGTATAAATTAGTCAATTTTATAACGAGTGAATTCTTATAAAAGAATAAACAAATATTTGTAAAATAAACTGATACCTAGAACCCGCATAAACAAAAGATCTTATATGGATCCTCAATAATTTACGGGTTTAAAGGGGTAATAAGCGGGATAAATTGGTAAATTTATAATTTAGTAACTTTCAGCAAACCAAAGTAACACATAGATTCTCTTTAATTTGAGATATTTGTACATGTGATGTAATTTTTTTTCCGGAGCCCAATGTTCCGGTTTATTTTGAGATTCCGAAACTTTGCAAGACCGAAAACGATATATGCCATTTGACTTGCATAATCAGAGCAGCAGTTTAATTGAGCCTGAACAATATGGTCTCAAAGGGTCCCCAATTAATCGGCTAAATTCAACTGTGATGCACGATGATATAAAAAGATCAAGAAAAAATGGACAACCAAAAGGGGTCAGCAGCAAACAAGATGGCTCCGGCTGTCACACATACAGCACACACAAATGTAAACAAAATTAATGAAATAGTGGTGGTCATAATAACGATTTAAATTAAGGAAAATTCATTAAAGCAAGTGGAATGTTAGAACCTACGCATTTCATTCATTCATTCATTCTGAAATTATCATTGCGCTGTATTACGCCGTTGGATAATACGACAGTGCGAGATTGTCATTTTTATGGCAAGTTAATCTGATGCAGAATAAGCAATATAAAATACGAAAAAACCATTGGTTTCTCGCCAAAATGTCGTTGAACCAGCAGCTGTTTTTAGAACAAAACAAATCAATTCATTAACCCTCTCCACGGCGCCATTCGAGATGAAATTTTTGTTCCATTTTCCCTCATTCAAATTCAGCATAAAAAGCTAGTTTTTATATCAATTTTTGGGAAAATAACAGGGGTTGAATAAGATTAAATAAAGATTGAACTTACCCATACACCAATAACTTGGCAGGTACGAAAGTGAAACAAAAAAAGAAAGCGAAGGCTGCGAGCAAGCACAACCAGCAGTGGCGAGAGTACTCGAAGACTGCGTATTGCGAACGAGAGTGTGGCAGTATGGGGTTGTTTATAAATGGAATGGATGACGTCATTGTTGTAGCCTCGAAACCCTAGCTACGTACTTAACAACCGGATAAATCAAAGATTAAAACGATATACCATTATCGGAAAACGAAAACGAAACTCTACCATGAACTGAAAACACTCCAAAAAAAACCTGATAAACGACAAGTATTGCTGCAGCACACGTGAAAAATAGAAAATAAATACAGGAAAAAAAAATACTGTTAACAGCTGATCCTCGTTAACCCTTACTGAACGTTTCGCTTTAGTAGCGATCTGAATTTTTTCTATATAATTATGAAGAGCGCTTTGAGAGCTTTGGAATTTTAAATTTTAAACTCTTTTTTTTTTTTTTTTTTGTTTTATGTAAAAATCGAGATTTTCCTTGCGCAAATTACTTTTTTTCATGCATTTCTTGAAAATAAATTTGTATGATTAGAGAAAGGTGTTGTGGTTAATAACAGGCTTTTATTGTGGTTCTGTGTTGCTACAGCGTATGTACTCGTACATCAAGGACGCATATACAGTGGTTCCTCCGAAAAGCGGACAGTCACGGGACCACAAGTTTTGTCCGTTATTTGGGGGTGTCCCCTGTAGGGGAGGGCAACCTTTTTATAAAAAAAAAATTGGTAAAATGTCCTAGGTTTACAATGCTACAAATACATTTTCCGCATTCAATGTTTAGGTACATGAACCTTGCTTTTTTATATTAGTTAAATTTTAACAAAAAAAAACACCTTTCCTATAAAACAAATTGATAACACAAATAGAGAAAGATACAACAGTTGTTGTCAAGAAAGGGTTTGGAAAACATTGGAAATGAATGATTCAAAACAGTTGGATATGTATATACAAGGTGGCCACAAAAAAGGGAAATGTTTTTCATATATTCATAACTTTTTTGGCTTTTAATCAAAGTAAATCCAATTTTGCACAATTATAGGCAACAAACGT
>JAQGBW010005536.1:0-11850 GCA_034698625.1 Julus scanicus
TATGGATGGGTTGTAGTAAAATGTGTGACAATTGTGACAAAGGGGTGGGGGGGTGTTTAAAAAGAGACAAAAAAGTGTGACATAATTCATGGATTACCCCTATATCGACATTAGGCTACAAATATGCGTTTAATTGTAAGCAATACTAAATAATGAACTAGTGATGGATGGTGTTTGTTACGATGGCTTAGAGTGATAAAGGTAGTATATCGCTAAATTAGTATACAATATTTTCATAGTTGTGTAAATGTCGTCAAAGAATAGTTGTCATATGTTTCAGTCTAGGCCGGGGATCTGATGCATACGGAATTTAATATACGCTGGTTATGTTAGAAATCTAGTTAGTCAAGCCTAACCTCTAATTCAATTTCTTTAAAGCCAAAGAATAATCGATAGGTCTGTGATATCATCGCGTCTCAACTCCATGCCCATGCTTCGCACGTGTCGAGCAATAATACACGTATGAAAAAGGTTATTTAGTTCATTCAATCGTGACAACTTACCAATTTAGTAAATAAGGAGTTGTTAATAATGTTTTTACATATTGCTTTTTTTGCGTTTTCTTCCTAATTGAAGTAGCTTTAGCTTCTCTTCGACTGAGTTTTGGCGTTTCCATCCTCGATTTCACAGCGTTGAAATGCAGACTGCATTTTGGCGCGTCCACAGTTCTTGCGCCACCTAGGAAGAAATACCTAGCTCTATAATGGGCGGGAAATTTCAAATCGTCAATGAACCTCGCCATGCATGTGATGCAAACCATAATCGGTATAATACATAAATAATCAAAAATACATTATTTAGGATTAATTTCATAAAAATTAATATCAAGCCGATACACTATATTCGAGTATATATAACTAAAATTATAAAAAAATAAAAATTGCCAAATGAAAATATTGTGGGCAACAAAACAAGATACAGAAACTTTCAAAGCACTTTAATTATTAAGCATAACTCTGAAATACAACAATACGTCAGCACTCTTGGCTAATATTTCCCCCAGGTAAATATGAATAAAACTAAAAATGTCATCGCACAAAATCAATGGCCAGGAGCTCACATACACAGACACACAGAATGAATGAGATTTTGATACCAGCAAGAAATTATACAAATGCCATATTTTTGTGCTCAAAGATAGCCTCTTCTCTAGGGTAGAAATTAGCATTCTGTGGGCACAGTCACAGACGTACTGCTTTGTTTCAAAAAATGTTTATAATAAAACAAATGTTTGCAGTAGACATTACAGCACAGGTGGCCTTGTTTTATAACAGAGTATATATACATATAGTTATCTACATCGAGCTGATTAGTCGGCAAGCAGCAGTTTCTACTAGTAGTGTGAATATTGAAGCAAGTTTTCCATAACTGAACTCAGTGAACCACAAAGTAGTAAAAACGGACATTTCATTAGAAGGTGGCAGCACGGATGGATGGATTCGCATGCAATTTAATTATTTCACTAAATGTTCCACTTGTGAGGTAAACCATGTCGCGACATATAAACTCTACTATTTCACTATCAATGTTCACTCCCACAAGCAGAAACGCATATATTCCTTTTTGTATGTATTTTTCAAAAAATGTTGCCATTCTTAGATATATATAGCAAAGAAAATTCCATACAAATTATGCACCAAAATCTGCTGTCTTTATAAAAACATTATCAGCTTTCCCAAATTCCCTTATAATCTCAAAATCGTTATAATTTTTTCAAATTATTTGCATCAAACGACCTCTTTTTTGGCAAAACACATTTTGGTAAAATAAATTCTAGTCTGAAAACTTTCTCAACGATCATGCTTAGCTTCAACAATGTGAAAAATCAAATCTACGACTCATTTCGAACTATTGACAAGGTGTAGTAACGAATAAGTGTTTTATTTGACAACTATTTGGAATATTACTAGATTCACGCCACACGTACGGAGTGCTGTGCATTGTTGCTTTGAGACAATGCGGTTTAAATTGCTCTGAAATGGCAAGATTCTAGCTAGCAGAGAATGCTTTTAGCAATTCCAAAAAACGTATGAAAGTAACGAAAGAAGCTCTTTAAATTCATCGAAACATCGGCCTTACGAGTGCCATTATCCCGACACCCCCTGATCCCAAATGCCAATGAAATATTGCAAAGGATCAGTTGACAACATGCTGCATGGCAAAATAATCTTAGCATGACATATTGGAAAAAGGCTGCTCAATACAAAAAGTAGATACCCTAAGACTACCGAGAAAATCCGAACACGTATAGGAAATGAAAATCATAAGAATAGTTGGAGACGAATGTTCATTTTCGAGATTAAAGATCGAAGTTAGCATCATACACATTCTTTTGAGTGCTAAGTTGGATGGTTTTGTTTTTATGTAATCAATTTATTTCAAAGTAAAAGTCTCTCTTCTAAAAGTAGGCTAGCAGTTTTGATTGTTCATGCTCGATGGCAAAACTTATTTTCATCACAAGTGGATACCATAACTATGAATTATGTGCTCCTCAATCATTAATAAACATTCTTTTGCCATTCGAGCCAATGAATTTTGGTAGGCGATGACCGCTGCCATCAATGGCAAGAGCGCATGACTGTCCTTCCAAAACACTTATACTAGAAAATTCAACACTGGACACTTTCCACCACAATCAAACACAGCATCAGGCACTGGTAGTCTACAATAAAGAATGTATCGAAAATGTGCCTTTTCTAACTTATTCCAAGTGGTAATACAGCATTTTCACAACTCCCTAAACATGTTCTAAATTTAACCTTCTATTCTTATGGCGCCAGTAAGACAATTTTTAAACAAATCAATGTTCTGAAAAATTCACTCAAAGTCGACAACATGATTTAAAAGATAAACCCTGTATTAATTAAAGTATGGAAATTTTGATTGCTAATTAGAATCCAACCTCAGATGGTAATGCAAAAATGAAATTTTTTCCCATTTTTCAGCACTACTTGGTAAATATTTTGACTTATTGGAAAATGAAGTTTAAAGTTCGGGAAATCCTCCAAAAATCAAACGATTTATCCAGAGATTTAGATCAAACAGATAGTGAACAAATCACAATCTGGAAGTAAATTTACTTCGATCAGCCAGGGTATTATTTCAAGTTAAGTTGGTTGTAATTCCAATTTTTTTTCGAATGCATGCAGTACCAAAAGCAATTTATTTCACTAGTAGAGCTTCCAAATTTGCTAGCTTAAACTTTATCAAACATAAACGTGTTCAAAACTCAAGATCGCATACAGTAGATCATAGATGTCAAAACAGTGACATTAAGTGCCTTACAACTAAGTGTAATTCTGGTGTCAGCCATCTTAGTACTAAGCAAACTTAGTCCACAATTGTATGCCATCCAGGTTTGAGAATGTAAAAAAAAATGAGAAAAGAAAAACTTGTTAAATCACAGATTTCCTTAAGAGTATATATATCAAGCATTGATGATGGCAATCTTGACCTTAACTACGATTCCATGCATAATACCTTTGGTAAAATGTTACACAGAGATTTCATTGTGATCTGAGGTAAGTCAGGATGAAGCGCAAAATAAAATGGAACTTAAGAAGCTCGAAAAAGTACGTTCTGGTAAACGGATTTCAGTTCGGCGTCTTGAGCAAACTGGACGCTTTCGGAGGGGCATGACACAATCGCTAGAGCGTTAGAACGATTCTTTGAGGAAAAAAATGCGTTTGTTGCGCTATTGCAAAAAACGAATGTACAACACCGAAATGGGATGGTGCGTACAAGGTCTGCAGAAAAAAAAACTATTGCAAAACGGGGCTGGAGGAATGGTAAACCCAACGAAAAAAAAATAATCCATGGGTCCGTTGAGGGCAGATGCGACTCAACCTTACATCACTTCTTCTGGAAACAAACGCATAGTATGGTGGTGGCCCGCAACTTCTTTCTTTTCGTGCTCCCCCACGACGGTTTTGGTGAACATTATCTAGCACATGCATCCTCCTTCTTGATCGTTCGTTTCATTCACGGGCTCCTGAGTTTTCAACGGGATGACTGAAGAAACGGTTAAGGAATTTTAACATTTAACATATAAATAAACATCGTAACAACATTTTTTCCATACATTATTCATCATCAAGAAAAAAAATCTGACACTTTCTTGAAAAGTTACAGCTAATTAAAAATTACCGCTTAAAAAAATGAAACTAAATTCCACCGACATAACATACAAATTTTAACTTCTGTAACAGTTTATTTCCTTTAAAAACCAACTGCAAAATCCCCCAACATCTTAGGAAATAGGTGGTATATTGTCCAACTCTTTCAGAATATTAGAAAATTCTTTGGAATGACAAATCCACTGTCTATTACCGATTATAGACTAAAATATAACAGTACATTTTTAAAGCAATTAGCAATATAGCATAATAATGGACGGCTGATTCATTTCAGAGTTCAAAAAATAATTATATATACACATTTCTGAATAAGGTAATTCTGCTAAATTAAATTTATAGAACAGCATATCTGTTCTTAATAATACCTTCATAATTTTTTTCTTTTTCCCTTAAGCAAAATAGCAACTTGCCTTGAAGAAAAATAAAAGTAAATTTATAAATAGCATCACAAGTGTGTTTTGGAAGTTCTGGCTCAATTTAGCATGCAAGAATAGCAATAATTTAGTTTATCATATATGAATCCTGCACATTTATCAAAGGCGCATAGAATATAGACAAATAGTTTTGTAATGATGAGACCCTAACCAGTACACTCATACCTTTGAGAACCTAGGGATATACTAATAAATAAAGCAATGTTTTTGCAGCGCCTTAAAAAAGCACACATCATTCTGATGATGTTTAGAAACTACAGTATATTTAAATTGTGACGCATGTTTGCACTGCTGCATAAGTGCTCCTAACAAAAATGGAAGAATGAATGATCCCATTTTTAAGCTACTTTTATCGTTAAAGCTATTTAAAAATGTCACTAACGACCTAACGAGTCAGTTAAAAATGGGATTTGGAAATAAAAATGTATTAAATACACATTTTATAAAATCACCTTAATAAGCCCATACAAAATGCATGGCATTAAAAAAACCGTTTACATTTTAAAAACAACACTTCATTTGTTAAAAAAATACCTACAGTGTGAATTTTGGTGGAGAATGCATGCAGATGCACACGAACTAGCATTTTCCATATCATTCCAAATACAAAATGAATATGCTTGAAATGAAACAGCCTGTTTTTCAAAAGTGTTCTCTAAATTTATTTTAGATGGAGATTGTTTTTAACCACAACCTGTCAGCCTCACAGTGTATGACAAGGCTGCAAATATTGATTTTAAGATCTAAGCAAGCTCGGTGTTACATTACATTTACTTATGTTTTTACCCAAAATCCGTTAAATTTATTTTTTAATATATGATCGAAAAGGCATAACGCGTTTTTGGAAAATCAATCCACGCAAATGACAAGTAGAATTAGCGTCAGTTCTCTATGCAGATTTTACTGAAAACTTTGTTCTTACTTAGTCACAGTACAGGTGTTAATTGAGGTTTCACTCCAATGAATTATGTAAGTATTAATAATATATTTCATTTAGGTGGAATTGAATCTCTTAAAACGTGTTTGCCTTTAGATTTTCTCTAGTTAAAAACAAAAACAACGGATATTGAGCCTTTGTGATTCCAATGCGGTTAGGTTAGAAACAGGGAAGATGATCAAAAGGAAATTTATTCAACTAATTATGGTAAACAATGTCGAAGAACTATTTTGAATTCCTCAGCTTTAGTTTTTAGATAATTTCAATGCTGCATAAATACAACCCTATATTTTCAGCCCATATAAGGAGGATTAAATAGCACTGAATTGATAGTAATAACGTGATTTAAATCTTGTCTCAATAATTTACACAACCAATAGTTGAATAGGAAACGAGATGCAGGCTCAGTCAAACATAAAAAAAATTATAAATTGAAAGGGCTCCTAAAATAAATATTGGCCTACCAATAAATCATATGTGATAGCATGTACATCACAACAAGTAAACATATCCAGGCATATTTCAAGAACAAACCGAATGGCAACAAGTGTTTGGAACTTGTCTGGAATGTAAATTCATCATTGAACATGCGTGGTGATGGTGATTGATGGAATTAGACGTGACATAATGTACACAATATAGAACTCGGAATAAAAATTGATCGGTTTCCATTGAAAAGCTAGTCATCCACAGATGCATACATGCATGAACAATCTCGGCTAGCAGGCACAGCCTCCTTCTTGAGACTTGGCAGGGTCAGGTGTGTCCTTCAAGACAACTTCAGTCACTACAACAACGTTAAGGAATACGAACAAAAATAATAATAAAAAAAAATACAAAAATAACATCAGATAATAAGATACACACATCAATATTAAAAATAATATGTAAAACCATGCGTTAAACTGTTGGTCGTACCACTTTTGCATATTAAACTGTATTTGGAGTTAGGGGCTCAAAGTTAAGTAAAATATCAAACCGTGGCACAAGTTTATTCTGGTTTTTTTTAAAAGAAAAATGGTAATGACCAATTTGTCGATATGCTCGTACAATGTGACAACTTTGGTTTTAGAATAACAAGCTAGTTAAATCAGCATAGAATACAAACAAACATGCATTTCAAGTCTCAAGATATTGAGCCTAGAGATTTTACTTAGCCAATTCAAAATAGCGAGTTGCATACCAATGCATCGTACACATCATCATGCAAATATTAAAGCAGGTGTTAGCAAGCAAAGTTCTAATTAGAATGCAAATGAGACATCATGCTGCATATGATAGCTTCAGAAGATATTAAAATTACTTGTTAGTAAAGTGGAATCCATTTGTCAAAGGAAGAGAAACAACAAAATTAACAGCAATCACCACCACAAACGCATTGAAGAAAAAACCCAACACCACAAATACCTTCACCAAAACCTCAACATTTATACGGGACAATAACAGTTACATTGCATGTGTATACTAACAAATTTTGGAATGGAAGGTGTTTTTGTTAGTCACATTGAATTCTCTCTTTCTAAAAGAAGAAAAAGAAAATTAACTGTAGAGCTCATGTTAGTGCATGTTGAGTGATAGTTGTAAAACGATTCCAAATGAAAGACTGGATAATATAGGAGAATAGTGACCCAACACCATATTAAGAGAAAAATGCTTAATTCTAATAAACGTTCACATTAATTAGTCTAATTCCTGTATATAATTGATAACTTTTTGTCCCCAAAGCGTCTGAGGATAAATAGACTTCTAATTCGGTAAAAAATATGAATAATTCATATGAAAATATTTCAAATAACTCTCGTAGAATATCGCTAACTTCCTGATCTAGACAAAACAATAACGCTATTAGATTTGTTATCAACTTATTGAAAAACGGTGTTTAAAATATTGAATTGCATAAAACTTGTTTTGTAAATCACTAAGAATTATTTGACTGTTACCCCAACGAAGTTGGTACCAACGAATTTATAGTATTTTAAAAAAATTTAACATCTAACCTTACCATCTTCCAAAACCGAAAAATTATGTTGAAGAAAAGACGAAACACAGTTATAAACAAATTTGCATTTCACATAATTGTAATCTAAATTTAGAAAATTACTTATTGCACAAATGACAAACAATTTACAAGCTAGGCTAAAAGTAGGTGTACCTTCCGTCATGAAAAATACAATACCTGTATGTTCACTGTTAAGAAGGAGCTGGTTTTGTAATATAACAGTTTGAAAAGGATACTATCATCTCGTGGTTTTTCTGTATTTTCCATGCCTGGCAATGCTGCTGCCACTCGCCGAAATAGCTAATAAACCGTTCAATAACAAGAAGTGGCTTAGTAAACATATTACAACGTTGAAAGCGAATAGGAAACCACTTGTTGAACTTCTAACAAAGCAGCAGGTGTTGAGCCGTATGTTGTACACTAAGTGTGGATAGCACAAAATATAAAATTACATTTCATCTTACCTGCTTAACGTTATAGCCTGCTTTTGCACTCGTTTCAATAAACATCACGTTTAACTCTTTTGCTTTTCTTTCACCTTCTTCCGTTGAAACTTGCCTGCAGATAAATTTAGGAAATATTTTCACAATGTAATAACTGTCACTACATCTTTATTCAACGAGTAGAGATCAATTTTATGCTAGCACAAGTTTACCTTTTATCTGACAAATCTGTCTTGTTGCCAACAAGCATGATGATGACGTCGCTACCCCTTTCTGTCCTAACATCGTCAATCCACTTAGAAGTTTGATGGAAAGAATTGGCATCTAGTCGGGAGAAATTAGTTATGAAGTTGAGTTTAAACTGCATGTTTCCGGGATTAACCAAATTAAAAACTGCTGTCAAACTTACTCGTTATATCATACACAACAACGGCTACTGTCGAATCCCTAATATAGCTTGGAATTAAACTTCTAAACCTTTCTTGCCCGGCAGTGTCCCATAATTGCAACCTCACTGTACGATCTTCGAGATACATGGTCTTCGAAAGAAAATCAATGCCTATTGTTGCCTGAAAAATGAGAACGATGAGTAAAGAACAACAAAATACAAGTGTACTTTAAATAATAAGAGCTTTCTTACTTGGTATGTATTATCAAAACTGTCGTACATAAACCTTGTTATAAGGGAGGTCTTGCCAACTAGAAAAGGAAAATGTTCATATAAGATATTGAAAACTTGACATTAAAATTCTTGCATATCTGTTATAACATGACACTGCCAGTGAGTGGCTTGTCCAGTTCATCGTACGATAACTAGTAATACGCTGAATTTAACACAAAGCAATAGCAATTCTAGCATGTTAGCATTCAAAACAGAATACAGCACATAAGCCTTGGAATAATCGCTTTTCAATGTCTGTGACTGATTACGAACAGCATTTCCAAACTATTTAGCAATTTCCACAATTTTTAACTTATTTCAAACATTTTGTGTTTTAAATATGAGAATGGTTTGTGAAAATGTGCTTTCTTGCACATTCAGCTTTGGGAAAGTGGTATGTAGTATAAGCTACATCAGAACATTTTTGTTTGCACAGTCAAATGACAATTTGTTAATCACTGACACAGTTTCTGGCAACAATCTAAAAAACTTGCAGTAGGATAATTTAATTACGCATTCATTATTGAACTCACTAGAACACCCCAGCAACATTATAGTCATTATCAATATTTGTGCAGAAATGAATAGAGCAGTTTTGTAAACAATTTAGAGAATACATCTGCATAGTGTTTGGTAGCGAAATGCAAAAATTAGGTACATCAAAACCAGTTTTTAACGCAATGGTACGTCAAAGGAAAATACAGATCCTACTCACAAAATACAGATGGTAATCTGACAAAAAACTAACCATTAATTAATTGCTAGATGAGCAAAAGCATAAACATGAATGACACAAGTTATCATAAATTCTAGAGATTACATATGTGTTATTTAAAATTAACCTCAAGCATTTTAAGGAATCACATTGTGTTGAATTTGCTTGGTGATAAATTTAGGAAATGTAAGACTGAAATATGCAATGCGAATCTTAATTGTAGCAAGAACTGCTGAAGGGTTAAGGTCACATCAAGTGGCATTGTTTGATAGTCAGTGAAGCAAGACAAACCACAGTAAACAACTAGATTTCTTGACTGAAATTTTGCCTCGTATAATTTCATGGAATGTAATCACTTTAATATCTTACTTATCTGCTTTTTAGTCGCTGAAAATATAGATCTACAGGTTAATTTCTGTGAAAATTCTAAATCACTAGCACTTATTATTACAGTCAATGTATTAGGTAATGTCCACTTTGTAAAGTAATTAACATATTAGAGTATGTTTTGCATGTGTAGGATACCGACATGATAATCCAGTCTAGGAATTTCTCTCGAAAAAACATTTATCCTCAACTAGGCTTCAAAAAAACGACGTGAATCACCAATATGAAACACGTCTCATTTCATAAAGCTAGAAAATCCATAGCAACACATGCCAAATTCAGTCACACCCATTTTCGCATTTCTGTTAAGTCCAAGCCAGTTTATAGAGTTGGATAGAAAACAGGCCCTGTAGTCTTATGACAATTTTAATCTGTGAAACCTTAAATTAACATAACGGCGGTTCATAAACAGTAAGGAGAGAATAACCCCTAAAATTATTAAAAAGAGTAGATATTCACGCTTCACCGCCTTTAAACTCGTAGGCTTATTCGGATGATGTCCCTACTAAAAGAATTTATAGAACATCAAGTTAAATTTGGTTGGAAATAAATACACTAGTCGGTCAGCTTTAATTCCAAAAATACAATGTTTTAATTAATTGCAACAATAGCTTAAATGTCGAAGTGTAGTGGGCGAATTCCATAAATTCGAAATTCATCGAGGCTTATAACCTTATTTGGCCTCAATTTGGACTTTATCAAATCACGAATACAATTTCAATTCCTTCCAAAAAATTGGTAAGGAAACTAAAGATGAGCTCTCGAGAACACAAAATGAAAGCAGATTCATGAAATAATAATGAATTCGGTTGAATTAAATAGCAAACAACCGAAACAAACGGGGTTCTCCCACGTCATCTTCGAAGGCAAGAAAATTTCTAGGGCGAAGACTCACCGCTTTGCTCTCCCAAAAATACCAATTTGAATTTACGCAGAGGGTTACCGAAATCACCTGACGCCGACATGTCTTTATGTAATAAATAAATCTTGAACAAAATGTTTTAACAAACAAAATTCTATTTAAGTTCTAATTTTAAACAACACAATCTATCCGACCGCCACGTTAAAACACCGCAAACTAGCCGGAAGTACACTACTATCGAAAGTTGAGTGCATTATTTTACCAGCTTCCAACGATTTCTGTAGCGATTATTCATTTAAGATCAATTTACTTCTCAAACATGAAATTATTTATCTCGATTAAATAATCTGAGAGCAAATTTAATAATAAATAATGATATGAAACGAATTTTTCACTAATCAATAAAAAGAAGTTGTTTAATTTTGCGGAATTATGGGAAGGAATACCACAGACGAGTTTATTATATAAAAAGGGGAGGAGAAGATGCAGCCTGCTGAGCTCCCTAGAATCATGAAGCACGTATCTACACGTGTTCCTGTTATTGTCAGGAAAGGGTGAAATGGATTAATTTTAAGATTCGTGTTTTCAATTGCAGACAGAGGCGTAGCTAGGGGGAGGGAGAAAGAAACAGGGGAGGCAAGCTGACCCGGGTGCCGTCATGGGGAGGGGGGGGGGAATACCCCGGGCATGGGCCTCCACAATGTGTGAAAAAAATTTGAAATGTTGAAAATGACCTTTCGAAATTGTCATGAAAACTGAAAAACGCAATTTTCTATGGTAAAAATGCAAATTTTCTATGGCAAAAACGCAAATTCTTTTGGTAAAAACGCAAATTTTCTTTGGTAAAAATGTTAACTTTCTTTGGTAAAAACGCAAATTTTCTATGTTTAAAAACGCAATTTTCTATGGTAAAAAAATTTCTATGGTAAAAATGCAATTTTTCTTTATTATAAACGTAAATTTTATTTGGTAAAATTGCCATTTTTCTAAGGTAAAAACGAGGACCATATATTCCCTCCTCCCTTTCCCCCGGGCCCGGCCCTAGCTCTCGGCGCCCCTGGGCGCCAGTGCCCTAATTAAAAAAATGGTTTATTTGCATACGATGAAAAAATAAAACATCCACTATTTTAAAGAAGAAAAATAAATACATTTTTGTCTATCAAAAACCGCATGTATATTTTGAGGGATGACTGTTTATTTAAAGGCTCCTGCACATTTGAACGTTATGTTTACGTTATGTCGCCCATGTTCTTCTATGTCACGCTATGTCACGGCA
>JAQGBW010005537.1:0-11849 GCA_034698625.1 Julus scanicus
TTTGCAAGAAAAAACTGCAATTTCAAAAGTCGAATTTTCATAGATTTTTAATACCCTTACAGTTTTTTTTCAAAAATAAGTGAAATTTCGACTTCTGAAATTGCAGGTTTTTTTTGCAGAATTGGAAAGTAGACGTTATATTACGATCATAAAAAAAGCATAAAAAAAAATCAAAAAAATGTACCCGAAGGGCCTCAAAATTGTCTTCAAAAATATAGACTTTTGGACCCTTCGTAAACATTTTTGAGAACATTTTTAGGGACCTTCGGTTACATTTTTTTCAATTTTTTTTGGCTGTTTATGATCAAAATAACGTCTACTTTCTAATTCTGCAAAATAAAAAAATAAAAAAAATGTTGGCTCCGCACGCCCGGATAATCGAGGATCCGGATAATCGAGGTCCGGATAATCGAGTTTCTACTGTAATAAGATGCGGTTTCTTTTTTTGGTAATTGAACTGCTTTCTCCTAATATTACTGTTCTATGTGAACCTTTCGTGCATTTATAACGTATTTAACCATGTAAAAATTTGATAAGGTTTGTGTTGTGCAGAGCCCCAAAAAGCACCGATCGACGACACAAAATTGATAAAAATATCTGAAATTTCGGACAGAGTCGTTGATAAGGGGGAATTAAGAGGAAATGGGGGTGTTGAGCAAACGAGGGCATTTTTCGGCCAGAATCCGGCACTAATGCTTGTGCATTTTGTCATTCAACTGCCAATATATTTAATTCCACATAATATAAAACCATACCATGTTAAAAAAAAAAAAAAAAAATGGACAAGACGCTTTATTTGGATTTAATTGATTGCAGTGGGAAAAATTGATTCGAATTACGAACTTTTCCGTTTACGAACAGCCCTGGTGAAAAAAACAATAGAAACCAATAGAGATTTCTATTGGTTTCTATTGTTATTTGGACACTTTATTGGTTTTAATTGTTTTCTATGGTTCCTATATTGACTTCTATTGGCTTCTATTGACTTCTACGGTTTAATTGTATTGACTGAACAATAGAAAACAATAGAAAACCATAGAAAACAATTGAAACCAATAGAAATTTTCTATTGATATTATTAGAAAACAACGTTCCAAATAACAATAGAAATCAATACAAATTAATGATTTTTTTAAAAGGTGAGCCCTCAAGCCAGGTCTCCACCAAGACGTACATGTACAGCCCAATCCCAATGAGTTATGCACTTAACATTTTAATATGTAACGTAAATTTTGACTCTATATGAAATTTGAACGGCAGGTCAAATAGCAATAAACATTATATGAAAACATTGCTTGGTTATCCCTCTCCTCTGTTGGTCACATTTTATTGATATAATAAAAACAGTTTTAGAATTTCAGGAATACTTGCAAAACCTTTAAATTAAAAATTGAATTCTCTGTTGCAATGAATTATGCACTTAGTTCTTAAATCTGGTTTAAAGAACAACCTTTTATTAATTGCACATGCATTTGTTCCAAAAAGTTGTTCTGCATGTTCTAAACTCTGTCAAGGAGCTATATTTCATCAATAACAACAGGCTTTCCTTTACACATGAAGAAAAGGATTGAAGATTTACATAAAAATGGATGCTTTGTTGCAGATCTATGTTCTGACTTTGATTGTTGTCACAGGACAATCTATAACATCTTGAAAGAAGTCAAAAACTACAAACAAAATCAACCTGCAGAGTTAAGACCTGGAAAAAAGTGATGCACATCAGTGAATGATGATCGTGTTATAAAGTTAATTGCCAACCAGAATCAATTTTTAACCCTCCGAGCCAAAACAGAAAACATCTATCAAGCAGGAATTGATGTATCAATTAACACAGTTCATCGACGTATCAAAGAAAATGGCATGAAAAGCATGGTAGCAAAGAAGAAACCTATGCTTTATTCTGCCCAAAGAGCAAGACGAATCATTTGGGCAAGGGAGTTCTCATGCTATACAATGGATACATGGAAGCAAGTACTGTTTAGTGATGAAAGATACTTCACAGTACCAATAAGCAAGGGGAAGTATGTTTGGCGCTATAAATGTGAGAAATTCAACCCAAAATGTGTTTGTCCTGTTGTACGGAGACATCTCATGGATTGGTTAAGATGCAATTTGTGACTAAATAAATTCGGACACGTATCAAGATATTTTGAAAGAATCAATGTTGCTATCAGCTGAGACTTTGTATCCTGATGGTGATTTTATATACCAACATGATTTGGCCCCAGCACATAATTCTGTATCAACAAGAAGATGGCTTGAAAATCATAATCTGGAAGTTCTACCTTAGCCAGCCAATTCACCAGACCTGAATCCAATTGAAAATGTTTGGGGACGAATGAAGAGGGTGATTCAAAACAAACGACCACTTCCCAAAACTATTGCAGAATTGAAAGATAATTCAAGATGTTTGGAATCACTTTTCAGTGAATGAGTGTGCAAAACTTGTAAAAAGTATTCCAAAATGCATTAGGGGCCATTCAAAAATTATGTCACACCTAGGGGGGGTGGGTTGTTTGTTTTTTGTGACAATTGCGTTTAAGGGATGGGGGAATTGTGACTAAGGGGTGGGAGGGTGTTTAAAAAGAGGCAAAAAAGTGTGACATAATTTATGGATCCCCCTTAGAGGCATCCAAAGGTTAAAGGGTTTTACAACAAAATGGTGATTTGCAAGTTTTTACAACTTGAACATTACTTTTATAAAAAGTGCATAATTCATTGAGACAAATAATCATGATCTCTTTTTCAAAGGGTTTTTGGAACTTGCTGGAATTTGGAACCTGTTAAAATATCTAGACCAAACCAGATATGCTAAGGAGATGGATAACCAAGCTATTTGTTTCATTTGGTTTTATTGAGTTTTGTTTAGTATTTGCTGTTTTATATTGATTCAAACTTTGAGTTACATATTAAAACGTTGAGTGCATAATTCATTGAGAGTGAGCTGTACGTATATACACGTATTTACAAACATGTGCAAGACGTTTGCCCTGTGTTTGCTTCAGCCGCCATTTTGTAAATATATGTAAATATCAAAATGTTACACCTATTAAATGTCTTTAATAGCTGTACAATTTTGATATTTGCATATATTTTAAAAATGGCGGCCGAAACAAAACCGGAGGGCAAATTTTGTGGACATGTTTGTAAAACACGTGTATATACACGTACGTGCATGTATGCCTTGGTGGAGACCGGGCATTATTCAGTTACAAAGGAAGGAGAGGTAGATTTTATATGACGTGGGAAGCAAAAGACGAGTTAGACCTCAGCCCCAAGGGCGCGTACCTTAAGTTGGCCATTAAAACTTTTAGTTAGTGAAATGTCTGATAACAACACTTAGTTAGTGAAATGTCTGATGACAACTCTTAGTTAGTAAAATGTCTGATTGATAACAACTCAAAGTTAGTGAAATGTCTGATAACAAATCTTAGTTAGTGAAATGAAATGTCTGATAACAAATCTTAGTAAGTGAAATGTCTGATAACAACTCTTAGTGAAATGTCTGATAACAACTCTTAGTTAGTGAAATGTCTGATAACAACTCTTATATAGTGAACTGACTGATAACAACTCGTTAGTTATAGTGAAATGTCTGATAACAACTCTTTAGTTATAGTGAAATGTCTGATAACAACTCTTAAGCCGGGTTTCCACCAAGACGTACATGTACGTATATACACGTTTTTACAAACATATGCAAAAAAGTTTGCTCTCCGGATTTGTTTCAGCCGTCATTTTGTAAAATATGTAAATATCGAGATTGTACAGCTATTAAATATGTGTACAAGTTTTTGGTGGGCAAACTTTTGTGCATATGTTTGTAAATAAATGTATATACGTACATGAACGTATTGGTGGAGACTAGGCTTTAGTTAGTTAAATGTCTGATAATAACTCATAGTTAGTGAAATGGCTGATAACTCTTATTTAGTGAAATGTCTGATAACAACTCTTAGTTAGTAAAATGTCTGATAACAACTCTTAGTTAGTGAAATGTCTGATAACAACTCTTAGTTAGTGAAATGTCTGATAAAAACTTAATTAGTGGAATGTCTGATAACTTTATAGTTATTGTAAATGATTGTAGTAACTTTTCTTTCTTTTCAGATGTATATCCATTAGGCCAAAACATTAACGATGTCTTTTTTGATCATCTAATTCCACTACTTCTAAAAGTTTTGACAGACTATCGGCAAAATTTGGTCAACGTCTCGTATGCCATCAAGGATGAATACTATGCAGGCGTGGACCTCGAAAACAAGACAGCAGTTGACACAACTAACATTAATGTAATAAATATAGCCATACTTGTGCTGGCGTACATTGTACACCTATGCCTTGCTATACGGCCGCTCTGTATACAGCATTTCACTATAACGGCCTTTTTTAATTATGGCACTTTTTCGATTTACGGCCTAAAAAAATGCTGATAATGGCATTTATAAAGCTGAAAAATAATTGATTCGTTATATGGCTTTTCGCTTTACGGCCAACTTTTCCGGAACGATTCTAGGCCGTAAAGCAAGGTATGGGTGTACTGTGGTTGTGTAAATGTTTTTGAGGGTATCATCGCGCATGTTGTGACATCAGGATAATCAAGGTCGCATTCCATGGATTCAATTGGAAGCCTTGCGATTTATTGATTAGTGATGATATCGAGTTCAAAGGTAAAATTAGCGCACTGTATTGTTTCAGAGACAGGCGTTGCCACTGTGTGGGAAGTGGATGGTGCATCAGAGAGTCTTGCTGTGTCATTTTAGGCAAGTGATAGAGGGGTGAAATTTTGGGGCTTGTTGTGGATGAAGGTCATCCTTATGGAATCTAGTGATATACATATCATATTTGTTGCTATTGCGAATGTGCTATGATTGGGCGTGTTCAGAGACACTCCCTGGGAAGTAATTGGTTAGTAGTAGGATAAACTCCCGGAAAAAATGGCTGTGACCACTGTGGAAACACTACCGGGATTTTCGACTGCATATAGTCTGCTGGAGGTCTAGCAAAGTACTAAAATGCAGTACGTTTCCTGCCTAGCTGATTAATAATTCGTCTGCTTGGCCCATGCAAAATATCCCATACACTTTTTGTGAAGCAGTTTTGTATTCAGCAATTTTTGAAGTGATTAGTAGTGATCGATGATTTTTTGTGGGGAGAAAAACAGATCCCTGGAAAGACCCATTGGAGACTTCCCAGAACGTTCAGGGAATGGTTAGTAAGTGAATGATACTTCGCGGGGCCCATTGTATATAGATAGTTGGTTGGTTTAGGTTTAGGAGCTCAAAGGCTACTAAGGCTATAGGAAGCCCAGACAATGGTTGGGATAATCCCATTGGGTAAATGGATAGGGTCGTAGAAGACAAGTCGGGTGGGATACATAGGTTAGGCTAGACCCCAGCTCCGAAGAGCACCTTAGGTTAGCCATTAACTGAAGGCCTATCCAGAAGACGTTGTTGTGGTAAAGGCTTGGCCTGGCTACAGTGAGGAGAATAGTTCAGAAGTATGGATAAAGGTGAGCTATGGATTGTTGATGTTTAGTGAACCATGGAGCAATACCAAGATGATGGAGTTACTCTAATACTGATACTAAAGGAAATTAAGAGGACATAAGGGCAAGTAGATGGGAATCTAATGGGAGTTTAATGGGCACTCAAGAGGAAACTGGCGGAAGGCATAAAAGGGCGATTAGGAAGCTAGAGAGAGGGAGACAAAAAGAGATTACAGGCTAGTATCTCCATTCTGTGTATCTGACATGTCAGATCACGCCGATGACGACGAGGAATCAACCCTGGAGATAGACCAGGAGGCTGCAGACCAGGCTCACCGAAATACCGGTGAGTCTTCGGCAAGCGCGGTAGCCCACCGCACTAGGGCGAGAAGGGCGGGCACCGAGGAGGTGGGAACGCAACCGCAGCGTCCACACCTCAACTGGCGCCCAACGTGGGGCCCGAACCCACGACCCCGAGATTAAGAGTCTAGTGCCCACAATGGCGCAGCAAATCCAGATGATATATAACTCTCTTCATCCGGACATTGGTATGCGATTTCATTATACCGAGGTTCATGACACCGATGAGATGTATGACATCACTCTATACCATGAACGAATATTGTTTGATAGGAACATCTGGTATGTGGATAGTACTCTACCGTCAGGGAGCAAACAGGAGGGTGGTAGAGGCGGACAAGGCCACCAAGGTTCTGGTGACCAACGGCCGTTTCAAAGAGGTGGGTATCGTGGTCGATACCGCGGATTCCGCAACGATAGAAATGATGCACGCACGCAACCTAATAGCGATCCTGTAGGCGGAGGGGGGCAACGCACGGCTCCTCCGGCACAGGCTTAAGGATGTCCAGTGTGTAACGAGCCATCGTGCACCATTCATACGTGCCCAAAGGGTTGTGGTAAATTACAACAACTCAACATGATACACATGTGGAACCAGGCAGCGGCTAGTCCAGAAATATGCAGTCTAGAGGAGCCTGAAGATGAGGGTTTATATAGGGTCATGGTGGATATTGGAGGTAATCCGGTGCGACCTCGTGCATGGGTGGCAAACCATTGTTTGATCTACTTCATCGACTCAGTCCCTATGCGCCCGGACGTACGCACAATCCAGCTGGCAGATCAGGCGCCACACGTTGCAAACATCTTTTTGGCCGAGATTACCATTTCTTTACTACACAAACAGGTGTCTGTTGAGGTCATAGTGATTCCGGCGTTTCTTGGCACAATGCTACTGCTGGGGGTTCAATTTTTGGCCAAGGCTGGCATAATTATGGACTTTGAAAGTCAGATATGGTCCTTTAAGGATGACCTCCAATTGGCGCATGGACCAGCCATCAAGGGTGGGATGGTCACCAATCCGGACATAGTCCAACATTGTGTATTTTTGGCTAATTTACAAGTGGAATTGGACGAACTTGTCACCTTACGCCCCAACGAAGGGGGCATGCTGCGACAAGAGCAGCGGAAATCAGTGAACGACTTTCTTCAAGATAAGCTGCAGATATTTCGTGAACCGTGGGAACCGGCGAGGGTGGAACCTCAGCACATTGAAATTGTTGAGGGTGCCACCCCGGTGGCCATACGATTGTATTCCTCTTCCCCGAAAAAGAGGAGCATGTTAATACAGAAGGTGCAGGCCCTGGTGGATCGCCAACTGCTTACGCCGGTACGTTCGGCGTGGGCGGCCCCATCTCTGCTCGTTGCCAAGGCTGGGACCGTGGACGAGTTCCGCATGGTCACTGATTTCAGGGCCTTAAACAAGGTAACAGTACCAGATCGTTACCCTCTACCACGTATTGATGACTTGTTGGCAAGGGTGAAAGGGAAGAATTTCATGTCTTCCATGGATCTCACGAACTGTTACTGGCAGATCCCCATAGAGCCAGAATGCCAGAAATATTTCACGACCATCACCCCCCTTGGTACCTTCTGTTATACGCGCATGCCTATGGGGGCGCGAAATTCCTCAGCGCACTGCCAACGTGCGGTGGAGCAGATGCTGAGAGATGTGCCTACGGTTAATGTGGTTGTTTATCAGGACGACTTGCTCATTGCCAGCGACGACTTCGAGCAACATCTTGCAGATTTGGAACTGGTTCTAAAAAGGATTTTTAAATCTGGGTTTGGTCTAACACGGAAAAAGCGTTCCTTTTTTGTGGACACCATAGAATTTTTAGGGCACATCATCTCACCAGATGGCATAGGTCCTAACCCGGACAAGGTTGCAGCTATTGTTGAACTACCATACCCAAAGAACGTGAGGCAGTTAAAATCATTCTTGGCATCCTGCAAATGGTTTGGGAAATTCATCCCAAATCTTGCGAACGTGGCCTCACCACTTAATCATTTGTTAAAAAAAGATGTAAAGTACGAATTTTCAGACCATTGCAAACAAGCTGATTGCCGTGTTTCGACGCTACGCGATCTGACACCTGATATGACACAAACCGGTTTTTCCCCGGAGGGGTTGAAATCGACAACATTTCCCAAGAGTCAACGGGTTCTGCTCGCTAACCCATTCTCGAAGTTTCACTTCGTTGCGGACAGTGGACAGATCAAGTCATCCAACATCTTCTCTCACGTCGATAACACGTCCCGATTTCAGATTCGTCGAGAAGTTTTCACTTTAGAAGCCTGTGTGTGTAAACTTAACAAGTTGTGTCATTGGGTGAGTTCCAGAATATCTCGTTTACAACCACTAGTACATAAGAGTACTGGGGCTTCATCGGCGTGCGATTTTACGTCAAGTACTAACGGAATTTTAATTTCTAGCATAATGGAACCCGAAAAACGTCCAGACCATGGACTCTACGTCCTTTCAAGGGCTGGGATAGCGTTTAAAGCACGCCAACTGCTAACCGATCAGCTACCATCGGATGAAGAGTGGGAAATACCACCACATCCAGCAGAAGAGCAGCGGGCCGAAGAAGCTATTATGGTGCCCGAAAGTAATCTATTCACCATACTGCCCGACATTTATGCATTGAAAGAGTCAACACGAAAACTGTGGGCGGACGCCCATCAGTTGGCAGTAAAATGTTGTGCTACGACTTCCAAGGTGCCAGTTCCGGTAACCTCAGCAAAACTCCTTGAGATGCTGCAAGTGGCAACGAGAGAGGCTGGGTACTTTCAGAAATTATCGCATTATGAAGCACAAATGCGCAGATTGGCCGAAACCAAGATGACCGTGGCCGAGCAGAAGATGGATCGTTTGCTCACTGTGGCGGAAAACCGGAACACCCAGGTTATTCAAATAGAGATCTCCGCCGAGAAGACCAGAATCGTGCCACCTCGGGCAGCGGCCAAACGTGCCCAAGCCAGCATAACCAGTCAACGAACTGAGTCCAGCTCGTTAGCAGATACAGCGTCCGGCTCAGCGGATACGCCGCTAGAATTAATGGCCTCCGGGAATCTTACTCCTGATTCTCCTGATACGCCTACAAGATCACCGTTCCGCATTCCACGGACAAGACATAGGCAGGCCGACAAACCATATGGACGTTCTCCTTTGATGACCGTTTACGAAGAAACCACGCCGGAGACTCCGCCGTCGGCGGCATCGTCCAGCCACCGCTCGCCGGGGTCGTCGGCGTATCACCAGGGAAACGGCCACCAAGATCAAGAGCTACACGCACCACGCCGTCGTCCATACAATCTCCTGAGCAAGGGATGCTACAGGTAGAACGCCAACAGCGTAGCTCACGACAACGTGGCGACACTCCAGAAGCCTCGGCTCGCAGCCCGAATCCAGACCGTAACAGAAGAGACAGGGCGCACGACGGTGATGGAGATCGCAGCAGAGAATCTCTACGGACAGATCCTCTCAACAAAAGGAACGAGCAGATCGTCGGGACCGCCGATCTCGTAGCTCATCGAGAACTTCCAGCACGACAAAACGGGCGCATAGCCAAGGAGGATCTCCGGTGCGACCCCCAAGCATGGACATAGCGCCACCTCCGGTACCACAAAAACGCCAATGGGAACTGAAAGCTACCTCTTCACATGAGTGATTTGTGTTGAGACAAGTGTTCATGCACCCAACCAAGAAAACGGAGCAGGATCCGGCGTTATTGGCAGCTTACTATAATAAGATTAGTGAGCTAGCTACAGTGGATCCCAAGCCATCCTATCTACAGCCTCGGGTGGGTGACTGGGATTACGTCGCCTGGACGAAGCTCATCCTGTTCCAGCGCCCAGGGAGAGGATGGGAATGCTGTTACTGGTGCGTCGAGGTATCAAAATCTACAAATTATTGCGTTCATTGGCATGGGGCCTATCCTGTTCCAATGTCCAGGAGGATACACGCCGGCCAGAAACACCCATCATGCAAAATTTCCAGTCAGGTGATGGACGTCATGCAAGTGATGCTGAACAGGATCCGCGGGGACCCCGAGGACTATGAGTAGTCCCATTCGATGTTGCATGGACAGTTCGAGAGCAGTAATCAGCATGCCATTCGCGTGTGAAAATTTTAAGTTGTATTTGTGAAGTGTGCTGTGGGTGGTGGAGGACGACTTGTCCATATGCCCTCCATATTGGAGAAGGTAAGCCAACCTTGTTAGCTCATCATCTGGGGGGGCTTGAGAGGACATAAGGGCAAGTAGATGGAAATCTAATGGGAGTTTAATGGGCACTCAAGAGGGAACTGGCGGAAGGCATAAAAGGGCGATTAGGAAGCTAGAGAGAGGGAGACAAGAAGAGATTACAGGTTAGTATCTCCATTCTGTGTATCTGACATGTCAGATCACGCCGATGACGACGAGGAATCAACCCTGGAGATAGACCAGGAGGCTGCAGACCAGGCTCACCGAAATACCGGTGAGTCTTCGGCAAGCGCGGTAGCCCACCGCACTAGGGCAAGAAGGGTGGGCACCGAGGAGGTGGGAACGCAACCGCAGCGTCCACACCTCAAAATCTCAATTACTTATAGGATTTGTTACACATGCCACAAGGCTTGTGCAACATATTCTATAAGTAATTAGGACTATTAATTTCAAGGCAATGGATGAAAATGAAGCTTTTAGTTTTCAAGGGAACAAATTTTGCTGGCATTTGTCAATCATTACATTCGATAAACATGGAAATACACCAAAGTTTAACACATGCATTAAGTTCTCCGACTGAATTTGGGAACAAAATGATAAAAATGGCAAAAGCATCTCAAGTCATCTTTAACGTTCGGCATTATGCAACAGTAGTGTCAGATAGAAATGAAGATTTTTCTTCCACTGAGCACAACAATTAATGCGATAAATGGGAATTTCAGTTCTCTGGAAACTGTAAATTAGTTAGAGAATCAAAAGATAAAAACCTGGAGCGATCGATGGAATGAAGATTAATATAGAGAATTTGGAAACTGTAGAAGCAGCTAAGATAACAGTGGCTGAAAGCAAAACTATCAAGCGATTTCACATATTCCCATAAGGATTGAAGCTCTCACATTGTGCTCATTTTTTTCCGAAAATCATGCATTGCATTGTAATTATCCAAGAAACACTGCATTACTTCGGCCAAGGTCTTTCTATATGTGGTCTGTCAACTCCTCCGTTTTTCAATGGGAAATTTTAGTTAGGGACACCTGCTCGCACTAGGTGGCGCTGCAGTCATTATCGAATCGCATTTTACACAGCGACTATAGAGACTTTCAGATGTTTATAGCTATAAAATAAAAACTACATCATAAAACTTAAAAATTCTTTTACAATTTCTTTATTGAAGTGTTCTTAATATCATATAAAAGTTTCAGGTCAAAGGAAATTCAGTTAACTTAATTATTAACAAATTAAGACAAAAACAGCAATTTTCATGAGTCAAAGAGGCCGTCCATAACAGACGTCACGTGATTTTTAGCAGATATTAGTGCGGGACGTCCTTTATGGACGGCCCCTTTGACTCAAAAAATTGTATTAATTTGTTAATTAATTAAGTTAATTGAATTGCCATTGACCTGAAACTTTTACATGATATTAAGAACACTTCAATAAAGAAATGGTAAAAGAATTTTTAAGTTTCATGATATAGTTTTTATTTTATAGCTAAGGTCTGTCCCTGGTGTCCAAAAAGATAGAGCCAGTCATACTTTCTAGAATAGTTTAATCACATATTAATTCAATGAACAATTTACTATAATTCCCGCTTATTTAGCTCGTTTTACATAGTGTACATGATTTATGCAATGAAAAATAGATTAAAACAAAATTTATGAACATTTTTCACATTTTGGGGAATTTTTGTATGTCCCAAAATGATAAAGCCACTTTGAGTATCCAAATAATTAACAAATGATATGCAAATCAGTACACAAGGGTATTAAATTAAGACTATTTAAACACATTCCATC
>JAQGBW010005538.1:0-11847 GCA_034698625.1 Julus scanicus
AACCGTTCAACAGAGCATGCGCACTGGGGTCAAAATTAACGGTAAGTGAAACGTACGTTTCTTGCTAAATCTCTCTAGTAATTTTAATTTGTGTTTTACACGTTCAGGAATTTGCTATGGCATTATCCATTTTCTAGCTTTCAGCGCCACCTGTAATTGTTTCTCTGTGCTTTTGGAATGGGACGTGGGGTGTAATTCTTAACACCCGATTTGGTGTTTGGAACGGGTTGAATTGCCTAAATAGGTTAGATGGTACAGCCAACTACTGGTCATTATCCTCTATTTTGAGCGGTTAATTTCGAAACCCGCTGTCGTTAACCGGATCGGAATTTGGACTTGGGTGTCGGTCGAGCTTACATTTGAGGTTTTTCCAACTTGGAGCCAATACAAATTTGAGGAGAATCCAAGCGAATAGACCGAATGGTCCCTGAAAGGATATAAAGAGTTCATGATAACAGATGTTGTTGTAATGTTTTTTTTTTTTTTTTGTTTTTTCCCCGTTTCTGCATTAACATCCTACGCGCGACATGCTTTGAGAGTGAACTGGCGCCCTCTTAGATGAGTTAACAGGGCCACTAGCGCCCTTATGAACGACTCAGGGGCCATTCAAAAAAGGGGGTGGGGGTCTGCTGGCATGTGTACAAGGGGAGAGGAAAAGCTATTTGGACGTCCATTAATGATGGTATTTTCCAGTTCTTGGATTATCTGTTTAACTTTTAAAGGTCATGAAAGCGGAAATGGCCCTAAGAAGAAATGTGCCATAGTGCATAGAGGAATTAACAGGGCCTCTAGCGCCCTTATCAACGACTCTGGGGCCATTCAAAAAAAGGGGGAGGGGGTCTGCTGGCATGTGTACAAGGGGAGAGGAAATAAAGCTATTTGGACGTCCACTAATGATGGTATTTTCCAGTTCTTGGATTATCTGTTTAACTTTTAAAGGTCATGAACGCGGAAATGGCCCTAAGAAGAAATGTGTCCCCAGCACCAAATGTACTTGAATTTTTAAGACCTCGGAAAAGTCAGAAATTTTATGCTGAAATTTTCCTTCGAGGTCATGAAATTTCAGTTTATCAGTGCTTGGAAATGTATAGGGTAGGCGGCCCTATGTTCCAAAAAATATTCTGGACATCCTACTTGAAAAAAATTAAGGACGTCTGTGAAGGGGCAGGGTGGGGGAGTATGGGCTAAAATGGGCACCATATGGGAGGGGGGTGGTCAATTTTTGAAGGAATTTCGTGGGCGTTTTTTTTGAATAACCCCTAGCTGCATGGCGCTGTATTAAAGCGAAGGACAAGGGGCACTAACTAGCGCCCTTTGAACGAGTTGTTGGAGCCCTACTACCCGCTTTGTATAGTTTAGCCAGCTAGTCCACTCTTTGTTTAGGCTAGTCTATAGTTATTGCTTTTTGTGGACATTTTTCATGTGCTCGTTAGTTTTTTAATTTTTTTTTTTAACTAGAACTATTTTCTTCGAAATGCTGTTGGAAATATTTTTCATGCTAAAAATGGCACTGACGCCACATCAGCTTTTTGGCCAAGTGGAAAATATGTATGTGCCAAAACGCTTGCCTAGGTGGTTTTATTATCGTCGGATGCATAAGTATTTCCCCAGGGGGTTGTCGTCAACGCTAAATGTGCTGCATTGTTGCATTTTTTCGACAAGTGGCAGCCAGACGTTTAGCGAAATCACAACTTTTGTGTTTTTGTATGAAACTCGCTGGTGCAACCTGATATTTCGTGATACGCATGGGATTTTTGTGACACCCCTTTATTGGATTTAACTTTCGTTTTAGGTCAAGGAAGCATCGATAGCAAAATCAAATAAAAACGAGAAGTTTTCCAGGGAGAAAAAACTCGTTTTATTTCCCTGGTTGCATTGTTCGAAACGTGTAATTAAGTGGTTTCATTGTTGTTGTAATAAGCATTGTTTAAGAACTTTCGTTTTCTTCGTTTTTTAAACCTCCGCTCGTAATTACGACACGGCATAATTCACGAACGAAAAAAAGCAAAGGCTCGTAGTGTTTGTTTTTTTATCATCATTTTCTAACATTTTTTGTGTTTATTGTTTGTTTTTTGTTTATTTCTCGTTTGCTGAACACGTAATGGGTGCCTCCTCCCGGAAGTATTTCTTCCTTGTTTGCTTAGGTGCAAAAAGAAGGCCTGGATCTGGCTTGGTTCTAATAGTAGTTTAACCCTTTGATGACCACTTTAGGGTATATGGGGCCATTCAAAAAGGACGTCCCAGAAATTTCTCCAAAAATCGAACCACCCCTGCCCTATTGTGTCCATTTTAGCCCAGGCTTCCCCCTCTCCCTCATGGACGTCCTTAATTTTTTTGGAAATGTGGGGTGTCCAAAAAGTTTATGAAACATACAATGGCCCATCCATTAAATTTCCAAGCACCCACCTCGTTATACCAATTTCAAGACATTTTTCCAGATTTTTGGTTTTAACGGAAATCTCCTGACTTCGAAGGGAAATTCCAGCATAAAATTGGTAGCATAAATTTAAGCATAATTTCCGACTTTCCCGAGGTTTTAAAAATTCAAGTACGTTTGGGACTGGAGACGCATTTCTTCTAGTATCCAATTCTCCTTTCACTGACTTTTAAAACTTAAACAAAAAATCCAACAACTGAAAAATATCATCATTAGAGGACGTCCATAATGGCTACCACCCTCCCTCCCCCTTTCTACCTGGTGCCCTCATGCCAGCAGACCCATCCACCCCCTCTTGAGGACGTTCTTTTTGAATGGCCCCTAAGTGAAAGGGCCCTAAAAAAGGGAGATTCAAGTGGATCATGAGGAATCCCCCACGAGCGCTTCCCTTTTTTTTGTCATGTGACTGTTGCATCACATGACAACACGACCTATTTCTGAACCCTGTTTTTGGTGACACAACAGTGACAACAATCTCTTTATGTCCAAATTCCTGGCCTTGACGTCATGCTTGTGAACCGCTAATTAGCCGTACTATGGTTCATTCATCACCCCCTGGTGGTGAATGAGCCTTTAGTATTACGATAGAGATGCCGCTAGGGGGTGTTGAATAGAAATAGGACTAATTATGAATTTTTCGGGCAATGTTTTATTTCTTGCGTGTTGCGAGGGAGCGCAGATGGCCTACTTTTTATGCTTTTTTTTCAATTTAAATCTCACTCGTTATTAATAAATTTGTTGACACGTGATAAGGACTAATTAGCCTCGCGTGATGATTAAGCCCGTGCTTTGGTGGCACTAATTAGCGAGCTGTTTGGTCGATGAAAACTTTCCCTTTCGTCACGAATGGCTGCCTATCTGGGCTAATATTGTGTTGACTGCCATTAAGTCGAAGATTCTTTGAGACCCAGATCTCATGAATTCAATTCAGTAATCAGTGGACTTGGGCAAATTGTACTCATGAGTGGGAGTACTGGTTACGAATGTAGTGGAATTATACTGTACTAGTACATGTAATCAGTCATATGAAATGAGTAATCAAGCTTGGGCAAATGTGTACTCGTGTGCAGAAGTACTGATTAACGAGCACCTGTGCAATCATACTCCGTAGTACGAGTAATATCGTAATCAGACTCGGGTAAATTGTACTCATGGATATGAGTACTGATTACGAGTGTGACGGATTGCAAAAGTATTGTTTTGGGAACTCTTTTAATTTATTTTAAACACCGTAAGTTTTATTAAAAGCAGAAACAGTTAAAATTTGAAAAAAAATCTTCATGAATATGAGAACACAAAATAAAGCCTAGTCCACACCAGCAAAAGCAAGGTTTTCGAAAACATGTTTTCGATAAAAGTTTACTTGCCTAGTTTCCGGCCCAATGTTTCGGCAAACTTCTAGTCCTAAGTTTGCCGAACGTCCAAGAGGCGGTCGGCCCGGGATTAAAGGAAACAAATGTTTCCACTTTACGGCGCTTGTAATAAACGCACGTACTCAGCCGTCGGCTTAATTTGCAGCCGGTGTGCAGACGAACTTAAAGAGTACACGTGTGGCAACCCTCCCTCCTCAGATATTAAGTATCAACTTCATGAATCCAAAATACTGTTATCAAATTTCCGTGAGTCCCACATATTCTTATCAAATCTTCGAGAATCACATGTTGTTTTGTGAATCCCTGATTATTCGACATTAGAAAATTTTGTTTCCTTTCTTAGAATCTGGGCTATGAACGCCGGCGGAAAAGGCGAAACCAGGAAATGGCGAATTGTGTAGAAATAAATAAGTTGCAGGAATTTGCGCAATATTTCATAAAGCTTTGGCTCCTTATTTGTGGTCAGGATATGAAAATTTTCCGTTTTAAAAGAAACAGTTTATATGTTTATATTTTTCGTCCGAGAATAAAGTGATAAAGTGAATCTGCTGAACAGTATAGTTTGTAAATTTATGCACATGGAAAATATGTAATGAAAGAAGGCGAGCTGCAATTACCATATGAATCTTGAAGATATTTTGTTTTTAAGGTATGTTAATAATTAAGATAATTATGAAACTTTGTTGAATCTTCGCATGCATCTGTATGTTTAAATTAAGAAAAAAAACTAGGGCAGATTCATAGTATGTAATGACGGAATGGGGAAACTGTCGAGGAAAGGTTTTTGTACACGCGGCGCATGCGCATCATGTCGCGTTTTACTTCCGTCTCGTTTTGGCCAATTAGCCATATATATATACCGCACCTATAGAAGTTTCACTTCAAAAATTCTATATAAATAAAAACAAAAGAAATCTATTTTATAAAAATTCTCTAGAAAAATTTCTGAATTGCTTGACAAATATTGTGATAATTACTCATGCGATGGGTAAGAAATGAGCCTTGAAATCCTTGAAATTTGCTTGAATTTTGTCCATGAAATTTACTACGCTTAGGTAAATCCCTTTGAATCTCGGAAAATTGAAAAAAAAAATGTTGTCTTTATTCAGTTGACCTGACATGTAAACAATGTTAAATAAAGCAGAGGTCGTGAATCCTTAAAAAGAAATCGACCGTGATTCACTTATCAGTCACTTGCCGCACAATACGCAGGGTTCACGGCAGATACTAAATTTCGAAACATACATATGTATTGCATCTGCGGAAAGCCGCCATCTTGAAAATCGATTTTTTTTAGGGGCTTTTCTCCGAATTTTTCGTAACTCGAGCAGGATGAATGCACTATATTGCTGCGGGTGCCAAAACTGCTTTTTCGGAACACTTGTTCGTCGCTCTACGAAGTAAATAAACCCTGGGCTGTTTTTAGACCCCGGTTTCACAACGAATCCACGTGCCACCGCTTGTTTTTTAAGCTTTTTATTCCGACATTTTTTTGACCCGTTTTTAGATGCCACCTGTGCGCCATTTTGTCGAGCCGGTGTTGGTCGTTTCATGCTGGGAATGGCATCCATGGTACATGTTACATGGTATATGTTTGTTTGTTTGTTTGTTGATTTTTAACATACAGTTTTTAGTGAGAAGAACGAATGTTAAAAACAAACGTATCTGGAATTAATCCGTATGCGACTGAGAGTGAGACGTATCGTGTGAATGTATAGTGGAGAGTAGGACCATTTTTTTAATTATTCACAGACATAAAACGTAACAATTTTTATTCGCAAATTTACTATTGTGAATATTGTGCACAGTGTTGAAAATATTTTCTTATTACTGAAATAAGAAAATAATTGAAATAAAACTTTACGCTCCATAGTGTCCCATTCCTCATGTATGCAGGAGGAATATAGGACCCATTGCAGGAGGATTGAAACACTGTTTTTAAAACGAAGATACAAAGGGTTATACCACACTAAATTAATTTTTAATTTAATTTATTTGCAATAATAAGAACACACTTTATCTTTTAGCAGAATTTTTTTACGAAAACTAATAAACTATATTGAAAGTTAAATAACATTGATACAAAATGTGTAGATTCCTCCACACAGAAAAGGCTGGGGAAGCTTCCGAATGACATCAGCTTTTGTAACCGTGTTTATGACTTGTGTATCAGTAATTTTAAAACTCACGGTTCTCCTTTCTTTGAAAAAAATACATTTCAGCTTCTTAGAGTTCATACCCACATTATTTTTTGTGTGGCAAATCTCATCAACACAAAATCACCAGCACTCCCATTCCTCCTGCCACTGGATCTTTGTCTCAAACACACCATAGGATTAAAAAAAACTTGGCAGATTGGTGTGAAATATCTAATAACATCATAACCATCCTAACCGCTATTAATGTACTTAATATGAAAAGGTTTCCTCTATAAACAAGACTTTTAGAAGAGTTTAATATTTGAAGTAAAAACGTACTTTTTGATAGTGAAATCACACTTTTACTTCCCATATTCCTGTGTTTAATTCACCAGAAAGCCACCATTTTACACAAACAAATGCGGGAACACGAGTGCCATGGCCCATGTAGACGCACGAGTGTCAAACTTTTTACACTTTCAAAATTTAAATTATTGGCAATGTCCCATTCCTCCTTGCGTCCTATTCCTACCCACTCTCCCCTAGTAATAGAAAAAGCATGCGCCACTGAAGAAAACCCTCGTATACTGATACGGCCTTCTGACTGTGAACTAGGCGTTCCGGTAACCATCCTGCAATAAATAATTAAGAATGTTATTTTATGCAGTAAAAGTACGATTGTTTTGTAGTAAAAAATACAATTTTCTGTAGAAAAAGTGCAATTTCAAAGAAGTATGACTTCAATTTTTCTGCATTAAAAATGCAATTTTGCTGAAGTAAAACTGTATAATTTTCCGCAATAAAAGTACGATTGTTTCATGTTTAAAAAAAGGCAATTTTCTGTAGCAAAACAGTCTTTTTTGGTTTCTTAATTTGTGGTTTAAAAAAAATTGTATTTTTTTTATTTACAATTTTTTTTATAAACAGCTTTTGGTGGAACTTATTTTCTCTTAGAATACCATGTTTACTTGTTGAACTAGGATTATAATCTCTCGGTATCTGCCTTTGCTAATCCCTATATATCCTCCCGATTACTATTCAAGAAATATATGAAGCGGATAATATCTTGGATTAGCAAAAGAGAATAATTTGTTCCGCCAAGAAACCTCAAAATTGTTTCGTTTGTCTAAAAAAAAGTAAACCCCCGCAGGGAGTAATTAAAATTTAATTTTTGTGGTGAAAGCCTACTTATTCATTTAAAAATATTCTGAGAGTGTATTATTATAATTTTTTTAAACATTTGTCACTCGCAAGCCGAACGAATTAGTCCATATTTGGTGGAACTTTATTTCGCGAAAATATAATACAATGCACTTTCTTTACCCAGGACACGATTCTTTTTTTTTTTGCATGCAGTTACTATATAATTTTGGTTATCTATAGTAACAGCAAAAGTACATCTTCCTGGTAATGTTGTACATTTTCCAGCTAATCTGTTCTAATTTGCTAATTACTTTAGTATGTTTTGACATAGGACCCCGCATTTGGTTTTGTTATGATAAAGCTACCAAAATAAGTGCGTACTATGTAACGGAAGTGACCTTCTTGTGCACTGTCATGCGCACACGTTCAAAATTTTGTTCTGAAAAAGACGAGGCTGCCAAATGTAGAACTACAGTTTTATGAAAAGTTAATGTAAGCCGTTACCCCGCGCCTTAGCCGATTCACAGCCGATAGCCATTACACTTCCGTTTCACCAGCGTTTCACATGCTTGGGATGTACAAAAAAGTACAGAAAAGAAAACGAAAAAAAAAAAAAAAACAATCCTTGAATTTCATTTGTTGACGTATGACTACTGTTTTTTAAAATATTTTTAAAACATTTTTATTATTATTAGGGCGTAATTCAGCAGCGGTGGTGAAACGGAAGTGTAACAGCTAACGGCTGTGAACGGCTTATGTGACGGAGTAACAGCTTACAATAAACATTTTATAAAACTGCAGTCCCAACATTAACAACATTTGCGGCCGTGTCATTGACACAACCCAGTTGTTTTTATTTTTATTTCGCGGTTTTCCAATTTTTTTTATACTAATTTCTTAATGTTTTTAGACGTTTTTCACAACTTTTTTCTAAAGCTGTTAAATTCTACGTTGCAATCTGGCTAGCATAGCTGCTAATGTAGCCATTTGAAGAGTTTCAGTAAGAAATTGAGCCAGGATTATTGCATATTTAAGCAAAACACTGGTTAATTGCACATTTTTAGCTCGCATGGTCGCTGTGCAATTAAACGGGCTCGACTGTAGTTTACCTGCACTGTAGTACATTTTTCAATCGATCTACCTAGTTCGCAATGCGGCTACTAGGTGGCAGCATAGCCGCTCACCCTCCGAAAGCCTCCCATACTTTAAAGTCAGTTGACGAGAGACTGTTGTTTGAGGCGGAGCTGCGGTTCAAAGCCTCGGAAAATACGTTTGAAATCATCTCGAAAAGTTTAAAAAAGATAAGTTTTTAAAAATTAGTTTTAAGTTTTCTAAGGATTCGCGAAGGATATTTCATCATCAAGACGCAGTGTGTAAAAACGACGAAAGTTTGAATGTGAGAATCGTGAAAAAGATATAGGAAATTTTGAGAAGGGAATTCCAACGAAAAATAGCATTTTTTATCCTCCCCTGAAGTTTTGGAAGTTAAGTTTGTGGATCTTGAAATTGGTCGACGCTGATCTGGATTAACCTTCAACCGTCTTTCGATAAAATGGTACGCCAGCGTCACAAGTACGGCCAAGCGCCGATCTTGCTGCCGTCCGCCTAGCGCCTCTCGCGGCAAACAGAAACCAGCGGCCCGTGCTCGTAATCCCGGGCTTCATCTTCGACCTTCGACTCGCGGATTTTGTGTACGCCGAACATGCTGCACGTTCTGCCGCTCCCAAGCGAGCACAGTCCGACGTCCGGCCCGTGGCCGGGATTGAGGGGTCATCGACCTCGGAATTTACGCAGGGAGAAAGTTAGTCCACGACGGAAGCTAGTTTGCCAGAAAACGGTAATCTTTCGTGATTTTTCCTTGTTTTTAGGAGGATTTTGGACTTTTGGATTGCTTATTATCCGCTTATAATACTTATGAATAGACAAGGCCGTATATGTCATCACATTTTTTTGGGGGGGGAAATAGGGTCCAGAATCTTGGGGTGGATTATTTTGGCCATATATATTCATGGGCCATTATTGGCCCAAGTGAACTAAACTCGCAACTTTAATGCAGAAAATTGGCGTTTTTACCAAATAAATTTGCGTTTTTACCTTACAAAATTTGAGTTTTTACCTTAGAAAATGTCCGGTTTTACTTTAGAAAATTCTAGTTTTTACTTATGGAAAATGTGCGTTTTTACCTTAGAAAATTTCCGATTTTACAGTCGAAAATGTCAGGTTTTACCTTAGAAAATTTGAGTGTTTACCTGTAGAAAATAGGCGTTTATACCTTGGAAAATGTGCGTTTTTACCTTAGAAAATTTGAGTTTTTACCTTAGAAAATCGCACTATTTATTTGTATTCGTACTAGATTACTACATTGGTACTCAATTTCAGATTACGTATTCATAAGTTTTGAGTACATTTTCATTCAATGCACTCAATTACTGCCTTCAACACTGGTTTGCGGCAGTTTGTACCGAGTTTCCTTAACACTGAAATTTCAAATGTTAATCGCCATTAAGGACTTTGACATTGTTTTTTCAAACGTTGATGTCTGTTGAATCAACACTAGGCGTATGGACTAAGGTAAAATTGAAAATAGGAATCACACTTTCAAATAAAGCTGAGTGTTTTGTTTTCTTTCGCCTCCATAACAAAAACAAAGTTTGAAATATAATCCTGATACTACACGTGATAATCATTTCTCTTGCGCTGGCCACAAAATGAATTCCATCCTATAGTTGAAGACTGATTTGGATAGAATTTCTGTATGTAGACGTTTGAATTGACGTGAATTTGACTTGTATAGTTTTTTTTCCAAATGCTATTATTCCAGGTTTAAAAAGTACCCCAAGCTGCAATGTTTCTTGAATGCTATTCTAATGTTTATATTTCAGTGTGAGGTCATAAAGGGTCATCACACCAGTTTATCTTCCACCTGTAATTATTGTTGTTCGCCTATTCAAGTTATTTTTCCATATTTATTTTTTTACAAAACTAAATTACGATAATAGCCTCCTTCACTCGAGTTTCAAAAAAAGCATAGGCAAATACTTATTTGAAAGTACTTAAGGGAGACTGGGGAGCATCCAAAATACCCAATTAAGTGGCCAATTAATGTTAAATAATTAGAAACAGTTTTAGTTGCATGTCTTGTCATGCAATTTTAAGTTTCTATGGGCAATCTCCATGTGGGTTAAAATCAGACAACTGATTTGGGGCAAGATGAGACATGTTCACATAAAGTTTTGAATTTGCAGTTTTTGTAGTTGTTGTCGATTTTGATAATTATTAATTTATGTTTGTCTAGCATAGCAAAATAAATAAAAATTGTGTCGAAAATATTTTTAACAAAATTAGATTAAGCGATTTTAGCATGAAAGATTGAAATCGAAATGAAGCAACTTCGTAAAACTTCTTAAAAGTATAATAATTTCATTTCATCATATTTCAGTTGCAATTCATTACGTTTTCCAGTCTAACAATGATAAATACAAGTTCTAGCTTATAATTTGTTTTGGATTATTTTTTCTAATTCTTGAAATGTCTCACTTTACCCCAGAATTGGGATGAAATGGCTGCAGTTCGAGTCCAATGAAACATTTTTGCTGAAAATTGTCTCAAATTCGTGGTTTTCCCACGCTTTGTTGCCAGGGGTTGCGTGATGGAAAGTCGCCGGAAAAGTCTGTGGCATTTGATCGATTTCGGTTGCCAACAACAAACAGTTTACTGCAGCCAATGTGTCCAGACAGTTTTATTGTCACGACGAACACAATATGGCGCCACGGGAGATTTTTTTTAGCAAAGTTCTGCACGCATCCATCGTTGAAATTCACAGATCGATGAGAAAACCGATAAGCTGATATATAGGTGCGTGGCAAATTTATGCGAAATTGTGATTCACCCGCTGTCAGATATCTGTAAAAATTTGTCTGACATTTTGACGGCATTTTCTAGGAAATTTCGAAGGCTCTGTCTAATGGCAGATAATGAGAACGGAATTTTACCTTTCTGCAACAGGGGATGAAAGGGTTAAGAGAATGCTAAAGTTGGATACACTCCAGAGCAAATTAACACGAAACCAAAAAACAGGTATTCCGAAGCCTGTTTTTAAAAACAGTTTGCTGTCTGGATGCTTCTGCAAACTCTTGGGGAAAAAGAATGTTTGCAGCAAACATTTGTGTCCACTCAAAAAACTGGTCCACATCAAAGGAAAATAAATGTCTAAACCGTAGTCTGTTCTATCATACAGGCGTTGACAGAAGCGTCATGACCAGCACTCATTTCCTGTTTTAAAATGTTTGTTGGTGTGGACAATGTTTGTGCAGACCTAATTTTGTTACATGTCACCTTTTTGGAGGATCTAGTCCGTGAAATTTTCGAAGGAAATTTACATGTGCGCATGAGCGAGTCATTTTTTTTTAAACAGTCATGTGGTCTTATTGCAAAGCCGGGTCTCCACTGAAGGCAACATGGTTTGCTGAAACAAATACTGAATACAAGTTTGCCTACCGTGATGTTTGAGCAAACTTATTACGGTGTTTTTGTTACCAGAACCATGGTTTCGGTAACATTTCGCCGATCACTCGGGGGACAGTCCGGATCAAAGTGAAAAAAATGTTGCCACTTAACTGCGCATGCTCGGCCAATGCGGAACTGAATGGTTGGTAAAAGCGCCTTATACCTTGTTCCCTCTAGCACATTTGGATCTCGTTTGGATCTAGATTCTCAGTTGGATGCAGTTGAGTGTTGAATGGGGACAGTCACATCC
>JAQGBW010005539.1:0-11846 GCA_034698625.1 Julus scanicus
TATTAACATCTATCTTCTAGTTGGAGTATAAAGGTTGATATTCCACCATAAAATAGAAGTGGTGAAAATACCCCATTGTGTGAGGCTACCATCCGAAGGATTACAACTGCACACCTCTAAGTCGGAATCCATGCATACTAGCCATATGTAGTAATACCATCCGTGCCTCGATCCTTGGGCGCAATGCCAGGTGATGTGTTCGCTTCATCCAGAGAGCATGCCTTCAGAGTAATCTGCAGTGTTTTGCTTCTTTCGAGTGGGGGCTCATTGCTGGTCATGCCCTGTATCGAGGAGGAAACCTCCTTTCTCTCTTTCACATTGATCTATCCTTCCTGGTATTTCGGAGATGACGTCAACAAGGAGTGACATCATAGCTTCTTTGTTAGAAGGCAACAGTAATGGCTGCCTGCCACTCGCTTTTTACCTTGTTGCTCGTTGTTTGAGCTTTATTCATGTTAAATAAAGTTAGTTGTTTAACTGAGTGGATCCAGATTGAAGTTAATTCCAACATTGCGCATAGAGTCCAGTGCTGGCCTTCCTCGTCTTTTTTTGACGAACATGCAGAGCAATGTTCAGGCGCATGCATGGAGGGACTTACTGTGGATGCGCACTAAAAAAAGGCCATAAAAAGAGCAGCCGCATAGCTAGGTATAGGTGTACTTTATGTCCAACATTCCTGGTTTATGTGACCCATAAATGGAAACTCGAAATCTAATATTATTCCATATATAGAACATATAAAGTGTTTAACTTCATTCCACTTGGGATGAAATCATACTGAGATAAGTGTTTCGACCCTCTTCCAAACTCCACGGCACATTTTTCTTGATTTCTTTTTATCCATATCTGATAAACTGGTTGATTTGTACTCCTACAAACATCATCATCTTAAGAGGATTTTTTTACTATTTCCGCATACTTACTTTATACATTTCAGCTCTTCGAAAATATAAATAATCGTCTTTATTTTCCAAACAAATATCCAAAAGGACGTGAAATGTCTTTTGTGCCTAAGAAAATAACAAAATATGAAAATATGAAAAATTTAGTGTTTTTATATATGATCAAATTTTCTTATTTTAGATTTTTAATTTAAAGTTTACATTTGAAAAAAAAACTTAAATTTCATGGATTAGACAAAATTATAGAAACTTTCGTTACAGAAACGCATATTGTTATTAACTTGATGTTCTTCCCTGGTGAAAAAAACAATAGAAACCAATAGATATTTCTATTGCTATTTGGACACTTAATTGATTCTATGGTTTAGCGGTATTGACTGAACAATAGAAAACAATAGAAAACCATAGAAAACAATTTAAACCAATAAAACCAATAGAAATTTTCTATTGATACCAATAGAAAACAACATTCCAAATAACAATAGAAAACAACGTTCCAAATAACAATAGAAACCAATAGATATTTCTATTGTTATTTGGACACTTCATTGATTCTATGGTTTAGCGGTATTGACTGAACAATAGAAAACAATAGAAAACCTTAGAAAGCAATGTTCCAAATAACAATAGCAATCTCTATTGTTTTTTTAGCAGGGTTTGCCTTCAATAAGGCCCTAAACATTCATTAAATTGGTATAATACGTTTTTTTCAACTCACGGCAAACTAAACAAAGTCTGAAATTGTCGCGGCCCACGAATTCGTGTGCCACGAAAATCATGTTTTTTTTTCCCCTCTTTAATTAAAAAGTTGATGCAAATATTTTGATAAATTTTTTGATAATCTTACTTGATCGGCTAATCTTCCGGCTTTGATGGTCAACGTCACTATAAGTCCACCGGAAGTGCAGATATGGACAAACTTCTCGATGAAAGAACTGATTGTATTGGGATGTTTGATAGCCAATTTAAGGGCGGATTTCATGACGTCAGAAGCGGCTATGATATGGGCCGTTTTGGTGGCTATTAGTATTAGAATGACCGGTGAAAAGGCGTCGTTAATTCTTAGGACCAAATGAGCAAGGGCCTGATGATGACACTGATAACGAATCAAAACATTAAGTTTGAGGGAGGTTTTCCTGCGATTAAGTTGTTGAAAACAACATTCCAACATGGTAGAAATTAATATAATTAAAGATAAACATAAAGTGGAGGAAATCATGAAAATAGCATAGGGCACGTCGGATGCGACGATGACCAAAGCGGCCCCAAGATATCCAGGAGGCGATGGAGCGTCGAAATAAAAATCGAGATAATAACTTTTGAATTCTTCTTCGTTAAAACGGATTAATTGAAAAATAACGTTGGTCATGAAAAAGCTGACGTCGATTAGACAAACGAGCGACAAAATCAGGGCCACACGTCGCACTTTTTGTCGCAAAAGTCGACGATCGACACGTCGCAAACATTCGAGAATCAATCTTAGAGTTTTGATTATGTTTCTACGTTTTATAGAAAATGTTATCAAAATACACATTGCGACCCAATGATCCAAAAACACGAAATTTGTAACACTCGTTGGATTTCCATCGATTTTATCTTTGCAAAATATATAAAGACCGTATACATTGGCCGTTGCGTTAATTACGCAGTTTAATATCAAAAAACCACGATAGAATTTCACTAATGAACCCTCGGTTTCTGGTCTTTCAAAATCAATGTTCACACTCGTGAATTTCAATAACAGAAACATTGGTTGACAAAATCTTTCTATTATCTGAAATTCTTGGATTTCCTCCCCATCTTCATCATTATCATTATCATCATCTTTGTTAACAGGATTATCATCATCATCATCATCGTGTTGAATCCAAGACACATATTTAGGTCCACGAAGAGATATTTTTTGAACTTTAGCCATGCGTTTTTTAGATGAAAATGACATATTTCCAAAAACAAGCCGCGATAACTCTATTTATTTCATCGTTGTCTGCCAACTTTTATAAGAGTCAAAATCAATAAAAACAATGAAAAAATGTCTCCTCCTCCTCCCAAACTAGGGATAAAACTAGGGAACAAATAAGGTGAAAAACATGGGGACAAACCTGGAAAAACACTTAATCGATCGCTTGTTCGGTGACAGGTTACTTAATGGAGAATCTACGACATCATCAATATTTTAACTGAAATGTTAGGCTTTCATGCGTGGTTTTGATGAACAGATGTCAATCTTAAGCTTAGTCCTTTATTTTTTCTGCTTTTTTTTAGTATTTACACCTCTGCTTTTGGAAGCATGTTTTCATGTTTCCGTGCTTTTGCTCTGTGTCTGGAAGTTTGCGGAAACTTGGTAAGCAAACTTTTAGCCAAGAAATGTGCCAAAAGAAATCAATGTAGTATAGACAAAATAAAAAAGGTCATGTCGTTATGGATCTTAGTAAACCCATACGTCCCTTTACGGCCTAGATACGTTCCGGAAAAGTTGGTCGTAAAGCGAAAAGCCGTATAAGGAATCAATTCATTCTGCAGTGCGATTTTCATTTTTTCCCCTTTTTAAATGAATCCAAATCCGACCTTGTTTGTGAAAATTAGGGTAACTTCTAACATTTTTTGGCCTCTTTCTTTAATAACAGAATTTTTTTTGCCGTATAACAAAACATTGTAAGCCGTAAATTGAAAAAATGTCATAATCAAAAAAGACCGTTATAGCGAAAGGCCGTATAAAGAGTGGTCGTATAGCGAGGTATTGGTTAACTCCCTTTACGGCCTCGATACGTTCCGAAAAAGTTGGCCGTAAAGCGAAAAGCCGTGTAATGCCGTTTGCAGAAATCTAGTGAGCATCCACATATCGCAAACATATTTGCGAAACTCTGTTTCAGTTTCGTGTTTCATCTAGTGTGTACTAGGCATTTTATTTTTAATAATCGCAAACGTCATCGATGTAAACATTACGAGTATTTTCCTCGATTTACTGTCAATGTTAATAATGAACATATATTTTGTCATCTCAATCAAATATTCGGCTTATTAATCGTGACGTCACGCTGGTCCTGTGAGAAAATTGAAATCCGACAAATGTCAAAATAATAATAAAAACGTCTTATAAATGGTGAGAAATATCGACACAACTAACACGTGCAAATAACGAAACTTATCAATATTATTATTATTAAGAAGGAACGGATTAAATAATTCAGTTGCAACGGGTTTTCGCTAACTAGGCGATTAAAGGCATGAGATATTACCCAGAATTAAACCTAAATGAAAATGCACCCATACCTCGCTTAACGGCCTAGATACGTTCTGTAAAAGTTAGCTGTGAAGCAAAAAGCCGTATAACGAATCAATGTGTCTACCATATTTTACGGACTATAAAACGCACTTTTTTCTTCAAAAAATTGCCTCCAAAATTCAGGTGTCTTATACTACTTGTTTTTTTCAAAAAAAATGCTTAAAAATTAAGGTGCGTCTTTTAGTCTGTAGCGTATAGTCCGCAAAATACGCTACCAATTTTTTTGGCCGTATAACGAAACATTGTTTGCCGTAAATCGAAAAAGTGCCATAATTAAAAAAAGCCGTTATAGCGAAAGGCCGTATAAAGAGCGGCTGTATAGCGAGGTATATATAGGTGTAGAGGAAGTACCAAATGTTGAAATGTTGGAAAGTTTCCTCATGTCTAATATCAATGCAGCGAATGAATAACCTTTGAACTTTTGAAAGAGAAGTACAGAAGTGGGAATGTCCCCAGCTGAGCCAAACCCCTCTTAGGGTATACCCCCGAAATACCCCCATGGCTATTTTCAAAATCACACTTCCTTAAAAGTATACCACACAGATAGGTCTTTTGCTTTATACTCTATGTATATATAGCAGTGTTTTGGAGAAGTCTAAATATTTTTATCTAAAAAATGATTTCAAAAAAATATTTTATCAAGGGTGAAATAATGAAGGGGTGAAAATAATTATTGAGGGGTATTCAACGGCCCTCTTTTACAATGTGCCACGACAATTTCAGACCTTGATTAGTGCTAGCCGTAACAAATTCGTTATTTGAAATTTTGTAACACTAACCTCCATTTTTTAATACGTTTTCAAAAAAACCAAACACCAGAAAAGTAATCATGAAAAAAATAAGTTCTAATGTCATGTTTTATCACGTAGCAAAATAAAAAATTTTGTACATGTTGTATTTTTATTACAGCATAATTTTTTTTTTAATTTCTCGACTTTTACGGATTATATTTGCGGACAAATGTTGTAACTTTTCATATAAAATTCACTGCTAAAACTGTATAATCCTACATTAAAAATTATGATTTGAGGCCATATATAATCCATGAATTTTCATCAGGACACGATGTATTTAATCGATATAAGTTTAATCTCAAAATTTCGATTAAAAAGTAAAAGAATAGTCATTGTTGATATTCCAATCTCGAATTTCGTTTATAGGACGGTATAAAATTGTATCTGACAAGGTGTCACGCTGTACTAGTCACACGTACTGGTCACACTGGCGATAAAAAAAATGCAATCTTAAAAACCGGTCCAACGAGAATTTAGGTAGAAGAAGGAGGGTGAGAAAGAAAAACCTCCCTCCTGTACCACTTTAGACTCCGCTCTCAATTTGGACTTTTGCAGGTGAATTTTCTGAGGTCAGTCTCGAGGATGAGTCTTGCCAGTGAGCTACAACTTCTCTTACCACTCGGATTTCTTGACTGAACAACCCTCGGATTATCAGTGTTTTGACTTATCAGTCAGTTAGTGATATGTGACAACAACAACAACTTCAACTTGTAGTTCTGGAAGTTAATTTTTGGTAAGTGTGTTTGTGACCACCACATTCCACGTGAAGACCCCTTGGCGCCATTTTCCTGACCTAACGTGCCTTTATTGTTACCGTCCCCCTCGAACCCTCCAAGGGCCCATTTGCTCGAGGTCCACATTTTTCAACATTTTGTGGGTCTCTTACCCCCTCGGTGCTGACGTCGTTACCTCATCACTGCTAACCTACTTTTAAGTTTTCGAGTTCGTTTACACTAAAAAAAAAGTAGACACACACACTCATATGTGTAACCCTGGACGAGGAGTTGATACTTAGCAGGTGTGAGTACGACTCGAGTGAGTGCGAGGAACCTTTGGACCAGATATCGGAAATGTAAAAGTTGAATATCCGTCATCGATGAATGGATAAGTTTGTGTAGTTTGGATTATCCGCTTGATTTTGATCTGGGAGGATTAAAAAGGATTTAATCTGCGGTTGAAAATCGCGCGTTTAAATTTGTGCTTCGCTCCATGGCTCTCATGGCATCTTCTTCTAATTATTCTCCGTTTGATAATGGATCATCTAACAATGGACGTTCATCAACTTATCACGCTGCGGCGGTTTTAGAGTTTGGCAGAAGTGGGTTTGCAGTTGGAAAAGAATTGAAAAGGTGGGTTTTATCTCATTTTTATATCAACAAATATTATCAAAAGCAGTTATGAAGAAAGAATTCTTGCATGGCTTCACCAGATTTACATTTCTGTATCTGATGATTGCGTGTGATGGCTACATGTTATGACAGTGTTTTACCAGATGCATGACTACATGTTGTGGTGGTGTTTTAGCATATTTATAATTACATGTTATGGCTATATGGTATATTTGGGTTTTTTACCAAATTTATGGCTACATGTTATGACGGTGTTTTACCAGATTTCTGACTACATGTTATCATACATGTTGTGACATGTTATGACAGTGGTTTTTTACCATATTTATGACTACATGTTATGACTACACGTGATGACAGTGTTTTACCAGATTTCTGACTCGTTGTTATGATACATGTTAAGACAGTGGTTTTTTTTACCATATTTATGACTACATGTAATGACAATGTTTTTTTACCATATTTATGACTACATGTTATGGCTACATGTAATGACAGTGTTTTACCAGATTTCTGACTACTTGTTATGATACATGTTGTGACATGTAATGACATTGGTTTTTTTACCATATTTATGACTACATGTTATGGCTACATGTAATGACAGTGTTTTACCAGATTTCTGACTACTTGTTATGATACATGTTATGACATGTTATAACAGTGGTTTTTTTTTACAATGTTTATGACTGCATGTTATGATATATGTTGTGACAGTGTTTTACTAGATTTCTGACTACAAATACTACGTGTTATGATAGTGTTTTTCAAATGGGGTGCCTTTTTTTCAGTCTGCCGTTAAGTCCGCAAAAGTTAGTGGGAGGGTAAAAATGTACCTTTTATATATTTTCCTCAAATTTGTGTTTTCTCACAATGTGACTAAATTAAGGTTTATCTGGGGGCCCATTTGAGACCTCATGTCCCTGACCTTAAACAGTTGACATTCCATTCCACTATGTATATGTAAGACCCTGCCTAGCTTGTCATAACCTGGTGGCTGAATCGTGAACAGCTTTGCTTCCCGCCATAACTGCTAAGGTAGTTTTTGACTATGAAAGCCCAAGGGCATGCAAGATCCATTGTCAACAATATGGCCCCCATTGTTCCAGTAAAGGGGTCCTGGAAGTCTACCTGCCAGGAGTCTGATTTTTCTATGATCGAAATTGTCTCCAAACTTGTCTAACAGGTGGGCAGTTTGAGGTACTCCTCCCTTGACACAAAACTAGATTATCTGTATATAATTGGTTTTCCCACAAGGGCATTACGCCCCAAGCGGCCTTGGTCGGTGTCGAGACAGAGCCCTTGTAAAGCCACACGTGTACAGTGGAACCTCGATTTACGAACTTATAATTCGTTCCATGACCCTGTTCGTAAATGGAAAAGTTCGTAATTCGAATCAATTTCCCTCAACAGGGTCAAAATCTCGGAAAAAAATCTCGGGAAAAAAATTTCAGAATCGAAAAACATTGAAAATCAAAATCTCGAAAACCAAAATATCGAAAAATCCAAGATATTATAGAAAGATGTTAACGAAGCCACGTTTCAAAAACTTGTTTTACGTAAACTTTGTTTCAGTTTTGTGTTTCCTATAGTGTGTACTAGTAAGTGTACGCATATCGTGTCTCAAGATTATGAAAGCCAGAAATAATTATAAAAATGAAACTTATCATTAAAAAAATGTGATGTTTTTTATGGAAAAATAGTTTAATTTCTTTCAAATGTCATGGAAATGAGTAAATGTTTGTAGGTCATGTTTTATGATAGATCTCCTTGAAAACGTATCACAATTGAATAAAGTTCATTTTTCTCTTTTATTTTAATTAGTTTTTTCTTAAAAACCTTGAGCCTGAGGTTTAATTGGTCTTTCTTTCCGTTAATTTGAACATATTTCTAGCGTTAAATCGGTGACACGAGTTGGGTCAAGGCGAACTAAACGCCTTTTTAGGCAACACGCGTCCACGAACATTTTGATATCACTTCAAACCATTTCAGTTGTTTCGTAAAATTAGGTTAATTCTTCGTAATTTTCTGTGAAGATGTTTTTGTGGCCTACTCTCGAGGTTAGAAATCTTGGCATCCGGAGGAATTGTTTAAACAATATCTCATTTATAGTTATTATTGTACACCTACAATACATGTTTAAGTCTTTAATTAGCGAGAACCACACGTGTCTGAATTCTCGAAATCAACAATTGAATACTGATAATTGAGGAAAGTAACCAATAAGAAATCAAAACCATTTAAATTTCGTTACCAGGAGCGGTCAAAAAGTCTTGCATATTCGTTTATTATTCGAAAACCGGATGTCTTACAAAAAAACTGAAATAGCCATTTTAAAGAGCAGGAAATTTTGGTTTTAGGTCACTACAATTCGCCACAATTTATCCAGAATTTCGAACAAACTTTCAAAAACAAAATGGCTCCTTACTCGAAAGCGTTTGCGCGAGAGAAACAACGAAGCGTTATTCGTTTTTCAGTGTTGAAACGCATGAAACCGAATGAAATTTCTAGTGAAATGTTAGGAGTTGATGGGAACACACGTGTTTCACGAAGTACACTACAGAGAAAATTTCCTGCTCATTAAAATGGCTATTTCAGTTTTCTTGTACGACATCTGGTTTTTGAATAATAAACGAATATGCAAGACTTTTTGACCGCCCCTCGTACTTTTGGTTTTTTGAATGACTCTGAAAAAGACTTCCTCGAAATTCCTTCTTTCTCAATGTTTGTGGTTGACATGTTCGAACAAATGTCAAAAGTTGTAACCACAAAATGTTGATATAAATCGAAGAGCTAAATATGTTGTTATCTCCAGTTGTAAGAGATGCTGATACATCCTATTAACTTATCCTCATCCACTTCATATCCCTAATTTCAAGTGACAACGAATACACAAATTGCCAGTGGCAATATGGTCAACCAATATACTTCCTGGAATGTCTCTGCATGGAGCAGTCCATTATTACCCTTCTTCTTTGTATACTATAAACTTATGTGTGAATATACAATTGTTACTAAATATATATATACGTGACGTTATCAACGTTATAAATACGGAAATAACAATGGAGGAAATCACGATATCTAAATGCCTCGACCTCCTTAAAAGTAGACGCTGTTTTTTTAACCTTTTTCGTGCAGCTCACGGCACACCAAACTAGGCCTAAAAATGTCGCGGCACAACGTTTGAAAAATAGTGGAGTATAAACTGTAGGGGAGAGTAAGTAGGAATGGGACATTGCCAATAATTTAAAATTTTAAAGTGTAAAAAGTTTGACACTCGTATGTCTACATGGCACTCATGCGCCCGCGTTTGTTCGCGTAATATGGTGGCGATCTGGTGAAACGCAAGAATATGGGATGGAAAAGTGTGATTTCACTACCAAAAAGTACGTTTTTACTTCAAATATTAAAATCTTCTAAAAGTATTGTTTATAGAGGAAACGTTTTCAAATTAATTACATTAATAGCAGTTAGGATGGTTGTGATGGTATTACATGTTTCACTCCAATCTGCAAAGTCCTTTTAATACTACGGTGTGTTGATGGAATTTATTGCATTTTTGCTTTTAGAACTTCAGCACGTGCAGGAGGAATCTTAAGCACGTGCGAAACAGTTATTTTTGTGTTTGAAGCTGGTGATTTTGTCGGTGAGATTTAAAGAGAAAAATAATGTGGATATGAACTCGAAGAAGCTGAAATGTATTTTTTGCGAAGAAAGGAGAATACCGTGAGTTTTAAATTTACTGATATGTGCACAAGTCATAAACACGGTTACAAAAGTTGATGTCATTCTAAAGCTTCCCCAGCCTTTTCTGTGCGGAAGAAGATCACAATTGGGGAAATCTACACATGTTGCATCGATGTTAGTTAATTTTCAATAGTTCGTTAGTTTTCGTAAAAAACAATATTGCTAAAAGGTAAAGTGTGTTCTTATTATTGCAAATAAATCAAAAAAAATAATTTAGTGTGGTAAAATCCTTCGTATCTTCTTTTTTTAAAAACAGTGTTCCAATCCTCCTGCAATGCGAGTCATTCCTCCTGCGCGCCTCCTCTTGCGCCCAGGAGGAATGGGACACTATATGGAAAGTAGTTTAATTTTAATTATTTTTCTTATTTTAGTAATAAGAAAATATTTTTAACACTGTGCACACTATTCACAATAACGTAAAGTTAATTTGTGAATAAAAATTGTTACGTTTTATGGTTTGTGAATAATTTTAAAAATATAAAGGTGAAAAACTGCCCATGCCTACCCCCTCTCCCCAACAGTAGAACCCGTGTAAAAGCATGTTTTGTCACCGGTCCTTCATTCCTCATTCATCGACAGGTTCTACTGTAGGTATAATGTTTTCAGAAACTCTGCTTTTGCTTTTGGTGTAGTCTGGGCCGGGCTTTAGACCCCTGGCATCCCACGTACTCGTGTGCAGTGGCATCGGTTATCAAAAAACTGTCTTTACTTCTTCAGCCAAGTATCTCTTTTAAATAAGTGTGACATTACCGATTGCTCGTTGTTTGTATTTTTTATTGCTGTTGCCATTTGTATACACGAACTCATTTTTTAATAAGTATAATATTCAATTAAGTTTACTTCCGCCACGTTGCCTTGGCTCAAATCTTAAACCTGTTTCTAAATAAATGCTATGAGGAAAAATAAATCCCACGTCCGCGATCTACAAATAGGCCAGCAAACGCAGAGTGGGTAAGTGAGTGTGTTGTGTGTACTCGTACTTGTGTGCCAAAATGGAGGTATTTTTAGCAGAGTTTTATATTTCGTGCGCAAGTTTTTCGCCGCTAGTGGAATATGTTTTTCGATTGTGATTTTGTGAGCTGCGATTATTCAGCGATAAGTCACCGAAAACTCATCGCCGAGTGAAAATGTTGTTTCCGAGTTCAGTCTCCGGTCAGTGGGTTACTACTCTCATTCGCATTATTAATCGCTTTTTGGATAAAAGGTCAGCCCTTTTTTTCGGTCTTCGCTGCTGCTGCTCATGGCCAACCCTTGCTTCCATAGGTTCACCAGGTTCGTAATGCGCGTGCTCGAGTCCGTGCTTGAGTTGTGTGTCTAACAGGAGTTTGAGATGCACGTTGACTGATAAAGAACTACTGATAAAGGAGCGCAGCTTGTGCTACACACTAAAAATATGCATTTAGACATGCAGGTTCATTTATACACTGGTTACCAAGTCAGGACTGGAACATCTTATGCTTTTAGAGAGGTTATTCATTTACACAAGATGCATTTAGACAGGTTCTACTGTGTCCAAAAGCATATGATTAGGACCGGTGAAAAATATGCTTTTAGACAGGTTCATTTATGCACTGGTTACCAATAAGTCGGGACTGGCACATCATATGTTTTTAGAAAGGTTATTCATTTACACAGGATGCGTTTAGACAGGTTCTACTCTGTCAAAAAGCATACGATTAGGACCGGTGAAAAATATGCTTTTAGACAGGTTCATTGATACATTGGTTACCAATAAGTCGGGACTGGCACATGTTATGCTTTTAGA